>JASAND010013047.1:0-37735 GCA_030248195.1 Trissonchulus latispiculum
TAATACTAATCAATAATTTTATATGTTTTATTCAAACTTATTCAGTTCATAAGACAACTTAAAAGTCAAAGTAATGCATCTACTGTGTCCATTGACTTAAGCAGATGCAGTGACAATGGGAAGGATTCGTCGTTGTAAGCGCTTTATGAGTGGTCCTTCCCGCTTATAAAACTTATAAGAAATCCCAACTTACAAGACTTTCGTGAAACGGAAAAAATTATAAGCTTGAAAAATTGACACTTTTTATGAGCTTATAGCGCTATAAGCGCTTCGTGAAACGACACATGGGCAGAGGGACGTTTTTTTGGATTTGGGTCAACAAGCCTCAATACTCCAGAAAAGCCGTCATATTGTAAGGGAAGCATGCATAGGAAAGATTGGTAAGCCTGATATGGGAGTTCAGCTGATAGCCCTGTGGTGTAGCTGGTTAGCATGTCTACTCCGGAGTCAGAAGGGCCGTGGTTTGAAACTGGGCCAATTCTTTACTTTCAATGGTGAGTGAAAAGCTGAACTTCCCCCTTCCCTTCTCTCTTCTAGGTCCTGGTTTCGTGGGTACGAGGGTGCCTGACGCCTCCCGTTCAGGCTTGTCCTTGGTTTCTTCTTGGTCCACCAGCTCTGATAGAAGCGCTACATGCATGTAAGGGAAGCAGGCATAGTAAAGATTGATAAACTTGATATGGGAGTTCAGCTGATGCCCCTGTGGTGTAGTTGGTTAGCATGTCTGTCCCGGGATCAGACAGAAGGGCCGTGGCACGAACCCCGTCTGGGCCAATTCTTTACTTTCGATGGCGAGTCAAAAGCTGAACCTCCCTCTTCTCTTCTCTCTTCTAAGGGCCGGTTTCGTGGGTACGAGGGTGCCTGATGCCTCCCGTTCGGTCTTGTCCTCTGTTTCTTCTTGGTCCACCAGCGCTGGTAGAAGCGCTACATGTGTCGAGGCTGCCTCAGGACCCGGATTGGACTCCTGTCTCCGGTCCCCCAGTAGTTGCTTCTGGTTGGTTGGATCTAAAGGGCTCCGGAACGTGTGTCGGCGGAGCACGGATCCCTTGGGCTCAGAATGCCCTGCGCTGGTTCGATTCCGAGTTGAGTAAGCCGCGGGACGCGTCTTAAAGAAACTCGGGGGAGATGTAACGGAAGCAGGCATAGGAAAGATTGATAAGCCTGATATGGGAGTTCAGCTGATGGCCTTGTGGTGTAGTTGGTTAGCATGTCTGCTCCGGAGTCAAAAGGGCTGTGGTTCGAAACCCGGCAGGGCCAATTCTTTACTTTCAATGGTGAGTGAAAAGCTGAACTTCCCCTTTCCCTTCTCTCTTCTAGGTCCTGATTTCGTGGGTACAGGGTGCCTGACACCTCCCGTTCAGGCTTGTCTTTGGTTTCATCCTGGTCGACCAGCCCTGGTAGAAGCGCTACATGTGTCGAGGCTGCCTCAGGACCCGGATTGGACTCCTGTCTCCGGTCCCCCAGTAGTTGCTTCTGGTTGGTTGGATCTAAAGGGCTCCGAAACGTGTGTCGGCGGAGCACGGATCGCTTGGGCTCAGAATGCCCTGCGCTGGATGCGCTCTCTGTTCGATTCCGAGTTGAGAAAGCCGCGGGACGCGTCTTAAAGAAACCCGGGGAGAAGTAACGGAAGCAGGCATAGGAAAGATTGATAAGCCTGATATGGTGAGTTCAGCTGATGGCCTTGTGGTGTAGTTGGTTAGCATGTCTGCTCCGGAATCAAAAGGGCTGTGGTTCGAAACCCGGGAGGGCCAATTCTTTACTTTCAATGGTGAGTGAAAAGCTGAACCTTCCTCTACCCTTCTCTCTTGTAGGTCCTGGTTTCGTGGGTACGAGGGTGCCTGGCGCCTCCCGTTCGGTTCTTGTCCTTGGTTTCTTCTTGGTCCACCAGCTCTGGTAGAAGCGCTACATGGATGTAAGGGAAGCAGGCATAGGAAAGATTGATAAGCCTGATATGGGAGTTCAGCTGATGGCCCTATGGTGTAGTTGGTTAGCATGCCTGCTCCGGAGTCAAAAGGGCTGTGGTTCGAAACCCGGCAGGGCCAATTCTTTACTTTCAATGGTGAGTGAAAAGCTGAACCTTCCTCTACCCTTCTCTCTTCTAGGTCCTGGTTTCGTGGATACGAGGATGCCTGACGCCTCCCGTTTCTGTCCTTGGTTTCTTCTTGTTCCACCAGCTCTGGTAGAAGCGGTACATGGATGTAAGGGAAGCAGGCATAGTAAAGATTGATAAGCCTATGGGAGTTCAGCTGATGCCCCTGTGGTGTAGTTGGTTAGCATGTCTGCTCCGGAGTCAGAAGGGCCGCGGTTCGAAATCCGACTGGGCATGTAGCCCTTCTACCAGAGCTGGTGGACCAAAAAGAAACCAAGGACAAGCCCGAACGGGAGGCGTCAGGCACCCTCGTACCCTCGTACCCACGAAACCAGGACCTAGAAGAGAGAACGGAAAAGGGAGGTTCAGCTTTTCACTCACCATTGAAAGTAAAGAATTGGCCCAGCCGGGTTTCGAAGCACGGCCCTTCTGACACCGGAGCAGACATGGTAGCCAACTACACCACAGGGCCATCAGCTGAACTCCCATATGTAGTGCTACGGGCAAGATTAAAAGACTGAAGTTTGTATTAATTTAGGCTCCGAAAGCTTGCACGGCCAATACACGTCTAGTGAACAACTGTCGGGTTCCACAGATGCCCATAGGTCAGTACCTTCTGGAATCAGACAGAAGATCAACACCTCTTGCTCATTACAACTATCACACTTCCAGGGGAAATATTTAGGCACGTAGTTCTCAGTGCCCGGAATCGCCTCGTAAGCTCCCTGAACAATCTGGTCTATGTTCCAAGGGCGTAGACAACCACAAACTACAACAGCATGAACTAGACTAAGAGTCTCTTCGCTCAAGTACTGGAATGACTCTAGCTCAAAACTAACAGTCAACTCTGTACCACAACTTTCACACTCTAGCTGGCAGTTAGACAAGACCGGTACAAACTCTGCCAGCGTGATATAAGCCGATTCCTAACTAAAGTTCTAAGCAAAACCGAACTGAGTCCTAACTAAATCCAAAGGTCTTAGCAAAAGGGACTACAGAACCTACAAATTTTATGATTTAATGTACAACAGTTACGTGCAGACGAAAAGAGGATAAGATGATACAGACTGTAGGTAAAGAGAGTAAACAGGTACAACACAATATTGGTTAGGTGAACAGTTCAATACAAAATAACTCTGACAATACAAAATGATACAGTACTGGAAATCCACTGAACACAAATGATCGATGATCCAACAAATTCAACGGCAACAGACAATCAGACACAATCAAACACCTAACCACAGATTCCTAAGGCTCGTACCTAGATGATTTACCTAATTTATATAGTTAGACCTAATAGAAGTCCTAGACCTAATCAGCAGTCTGGTATTCACAAGTTATCCCAAGAACTTTGTTTAATAAGTTTATCCTAAAGAACTTTATGTTAGAACCTGAAACCTACAAAATTTCGAATGATTTAATTATATATATAGCTAGTCTGGTACAGTTTCTTAACAAACGATCACTGTATTCCGTTTCCTAACTAGAAGGTATCGAGGGGGTCCGCCTATATGCTTGTGGTGTCCTTTTTTAAAGAAACAATCAATATTGCGCGGATTTCCACCCTTTCCCTGGCACTAGATATTAGTTCCAACTACCCGCTCGACAGATAACCAGAAGCTAATATCCTTCTTCCTGCCTAAGGAAGCGGCCAGAGGTCAATTCGCACGTATTTTAGAAGTTTATAAGGATTCTGGATTTCCCCAAAAGTTTTACGTCAATTATTTTGACAAGATCTCACGCCAGACAGCAAAAGCGAAAATAGAGACAAGAACTATAATAATGTATTTTATCAAAAGTTCAAACAGTTTTAGAACAATCTTCTTGACTAAGTTTCAGGGGTCCCCGACTCCAAACCACAACCGAAAGTTTGATAGCCGCAAGGCAGGCTCTCAGGGCCGATAGGCGGCAGAAAGTTTGCTAAGGACAGCTGATGATCCTCAAGTCGAGGGAGTAAGCCTCAACCAAGGACAGGCAACCGTGCACGGCAAAGGCAGATTCCGAAGAGCACAGGGTGTCGGACAAGTCACCCGAAACTAGCAGATAGCAACCGATGAAGGCTGTCGTACAAATCACCCTGTAGCAGCGAGGATCAAGTAGTGCACGGTGCGCTGCCCAAGGCAGACTGTTTTTCCCTATTAATCTACTGAGAGAGAGCTGGAGAGAGTCAGTCTCCAAAGATAAGCACCTTACAGTCCTGATCCAACTGAGGAGGCTTGGCAGAGATCGATTCCGGGGGATCCGTGAAGGAACTCACACCGGTGAGATAGAGAAATCCAAGGATCGGGGGGGACTGGCAGGCAGGACAGCACAGATTGGCAGGCAGCAGGGGATCTGATCCAATAGCAGGCAGGCGAGGCTTAATCCAAATCCAAATAGGTACCGGAAAAGGCTGATTCAGACCTGAATCAAATGGGTTAAAATCGTTAGGATCTTTCAGAGAAAGATCCTAACACGATATTTCCTGGGTCCAGGAAATTATCCCTAAGAAGCTGGATTAAAAGTTTGAGGAGTGAAATTTTGTAAAAGTTTGAGAGTGCGTTCTGTGGTTAAAAATTGAATAAATTTTGTTAAAAGTGAAAATTGGGGACTTTTGGGAGAGTTCCCAAAAGTCTAAGTTTATTAGTGGATTTCCTCTCGGAAATCCACGCGACCGAGGTAATATCTAAGCAGATATTACAAATCAGAATCATTTATAGACAATGATAAAATTAATTAGATTAACGGGGATTTCTAAGGGAGTTATTTTAAAAGAGGTCCTCTGAGTCCTTTAATGAACCTCACGAGCGATTCCCAGAAAAAGAGGGAATCGCTTTTTAAAAAACTAGGAGAATAAAAGAAAAGAAAGGGAGGAAAGCCTAAGGTGAGGACGTAAGCCTAAACCCCCCTTAAGCTACAAAACCTTAAAAATTCGAGGAGGAACTAGTGCTGAGCACTAGTCCCTCCAAGGTGAGGGGGAAGTTGGGAGGAAATTTGGGCATAGTGACGCCCTATATAAAGCAAAACAAGGAGTGAGGGGAAAGGGAGGCCAAAAAGCGGTCGTACACGACGAGAGACAAGGTAAGACTGAGGTGCAAAACAAGTCTACCTGTCAATCATTACAATTTCGGCAATCATTGGTCTGATTGGTCGAAATTGTCCTCCGCGCAAAAAGGCGCGCACTAAATGATTCTGATTGGGTCGAAGTTAGTGTAATCACTAAACAACTTTCGGCGGGCTCTCAAGTGTTTACATTAGAGGGGAAAGGGCAATTATACTATTCCCTTTCCCCTATTTCCCCTTAGATTAAAATCTAAAAAAATTAGATTAACACAAACGCACTCAGGCGAGAAATTGACACTACGTCAGTTTCTCCCAAAAGGAGAAAAACAAGACACAACACCCTACTAAATCCTGGACCAGAGGGTCCCCGTAGTTAAGACTTAAGGCTGCTGGTTAGGTAGGTATAATTAATTAATTAACTACATAGGTACGAGCCTCTTACAAAATACAAAATACACAATACAAACAATTAGGCAGCTAAGACATGAATTAAAATTAAAAACTTTCTTTAAACTTCTATCAGTTCCCCTCTTTTCTTTTGCCTTTGAGTCTCAGCCGAGCTGGACTCAAAGAGCGGAAAGTTTGTACCGTTACAGAAGAAACCGCATCTGTCACTCCAAATTCGGAATAAGGGAAGACATAAAAGTCTTCCCTTAAATTACAAAACAGGGAAACTTACGGGAAAAGAAAAACCTCAAAAGAATTCAGACTAGCTAAGCAAAAACTAGTTACGTTTAGTGAGAGAGCAAGCCGAGCTTCCCTTTTGCTTTAAAACCGCTAAAAACTAACTTAATTAAACTTTAAACTTAATTAATTTAACTTTCATTAATTAATTAGCTAGAATATGGATTAACTTAACTAAACATTAACTTTAGTTAAGCTTTAAATGAAGTTTAAACCTTTTAGGATTACAATACTTGAGGGACGAGCCGAGCTCTCCCAGTAAGGTCAGAAAATCGAATATAAACAAAAATCGAACCACAGAAGTACCAATTATTTTTAGCTTATTTTGAAGAGGAAGACCTGCTGAGTTTATTTATAAAAGTTTTAACTTAATTACTAATGTTAATTAACGTGAAATTTTAGTTAAATGCACTGTTTTCCAGCAGAATCTAAGATCGAAACTTCATAAGAGACCAAAACTGTTCATCACATAGTCAGCCTTTTTAGTTTATTTTGAGGCCGCTTTTTATTCGGATAGATTGTTTAAAGACGTCGTTTTTGGTCATGTCGTGTCCTAAATTGCGTTCATTGGTTGGCACGCCGGCCGATTTGGGATTGAAATACAAATATGATGTTCTATTGAACAAATCCACATGACAAAATATTCATTTTTATTACATATATCAGGCTTATCAATCTTTTCTATGCCTGCTTCCCTTACACGTGACACGAAATTTCGCAACTTTGTATTCAGTTTTCTCGCAACTGGAGATGTTTTATCTCAAACCAAGAAAAACGACCCTCCGCAATACGGCGAATTTTCATCCAGCCAAAAATCAGGCAAATCCATTGGGTAGTTTTTGAGAAATCTATGTTCAAAACAAAATAATCGCAGTTTTGCCAGGATGGTTTTTCGGCCAAATCTCTAGCTAAAAGCAACAAATCTCAGCTAATAGACACTGTTAAAACGGGCAATTAGACCGCGTATTAATTGAGTATAAATAAACGAAAATTGTCCCTACGATTTGGCATTAATCTTAAAAAACATATCTCCTCGAAAATGGCCGTTTTTTGACCCAAAAATTCGTTTTTGGTTTATACTGACTTAACCACTAGAGATAGCTCGAAGGTTGTAAAAGAAAAAATGTTAGTTTTTGTACCCTGTTCCCGTCCATAACAACCAATCCGGTGTATCGACTACGTACTCTGAGAATAATGACAAAAATCGAAACTTTCCTATCTTTGCAGCTAAAAATGCGGGACTGGTCCCAGAATGTTAAAGAGCACCAAAATAGCATATTTGGCAAGTGTAATCTCCTTTCATAAAGAATTGAAGCCTATAGGTCCAAACTTACACAAAAGGAAACCACCACCTTAAAGACTTCTTGACACCTCAATTTGACACTCAGGGTTTAAGACGCTTTTCAATGAAAAATCTGTCATTATACTTTAGGACAAGCCGGAGCCTAAATAACCTACGTATATAAATTTATAAATTATATCTATTTAGATGGAAGCAGCAGTCAGAACCCTACTACTGGTTAGCGCAATATTTCTGGCAAAACACGTCACGACACTTAACGGACAAGATATGGAAGGGAGCATAAATGATCCGCTAATGACGAACGGAGGAGGAGGCACGGATGGCATGAATAGCATGATGGGAGACGGGAGCATGAATGAAATGAACAGAATGTCGGAAGCAGAAGGAGGAGGCATGGATGGCATGAATAGTATGATGGGAGAAGGGAGCATGAATGAAATGAACGGCATGTCGGAAGCAGAAGGAGGAGGCATGGATGGCATGAACAGCATGATGGGAGAAAGCAGCATGAATGAAATGAACAGCATGCCTAGTGGGGACGGAGGTATGGGAGACATGAACAGCATGCCTAGTGGAGGAGGAGGTATGGGAGACATGAACAGTATGCCTAGTGGAGGAGGAGGTATGGGAGACATGAACAGCATGCCTAGTGGAGGAGGAGGTATGGGAGACATGAACAGTATGCCTAGTGGAGGAGGAGGTATGGGAGACATGAACAGCATGCCTAGTGGAGGAGGAGGTATGGGAGACATGAACAGCATGCCTAGTGGAGGAGGAGGTATGGGAGACATGAACAGCATGATGGGAGGAGGAGATATGAATGGACAACAGAAAACAGGAGGAAGTCCTAATAAATTGCAGATGTATGAAACCAAAGGAGAAGCATCCAATGACAACAACAAGGAAGGTAGTGAAGGCGGCATAAAAAATTCACCCTCGGGAGCAGCTCAAGCCAACAATCCAGTTTGCTTCATGGCAATAACAATGCTTATTATTTCATTAATGACGGGTTTCTTAGTTTAAGTAGACTTAAAATGCATGTTTGACAGTGAGCATTTCGACAGATTACCTAATTAATTCTTCAATTCTTTTTTTAATTTCAAGGAATCCCTAAACTTATCTCCGAAACATTTGGCAAAGTTTCAGTGTAAGCGCAGGGTTCATAACTGAAAATCAGTTTTGTATGCATGTCTCATAAGATAGCTGAAACCGTGCTGCGGCTAAAACCAACTGTCAAACCAAACCTGAAAAAGATTCACAACATGTGACAAATCGCTGCTCATTGTGCATTGCAATGTGTAACTAAGGTTAAGTAATGGAATCAGGACGTTACGAATATGTAAATAAATGTACTAAATGTAGCACTATCATGGATTTAAGTTTAAATCTTAATTTGCTTAAATCTACTGGAAAAATAAATAGCGACAGTGTCCATTATAGGTTAACTAACATGGATCGATTTGTGGACATTTAAGTTTTATCGCCTACAGCGATGAGAAATACAAAAAGCAAAATGGGAATAAGCAAACATGGCAGGAAAAATAAGTTGATGCTCACATATTTCAAAAGAGTATAAGACTTTGTCGGAGTAATTGTAGATAATTTCTAAACTTTCAAAAATATACCGTACGACTATCACCGTACGCCTGCGGCTACAGATTCTCTGTACCCAGGAAAAACCTCTACGACTGCTAATTTGATACATTCCTGTTCCCGTTCCTCCTGTGTGTCCCAAAGGCTGAGAGCTGTTGTTTGTGTATAGTTTGACTCTGTGAGGTTAAATAAAATGTTATTGTCACCTTGAATGTTAGGCTTAGATCCTAAGAATGCAAGAGATTACCGATGGTGTGCGATATCGGAGAACTGTGAGATTCTGCTTAACTACGAAATAACGAAACGATTACAACGGTTTACTGGAAATTCTACAGCGCACTCAACAAACTGACAAGAATTTTCAAAACTAACAAATAGAAACTCAAACGAATACAACTGAACTTTATATCAAAAATTACCACAAGCACCAATTACCCCAATTACTCGAAACCCAAAATAGGACTCCCCGAAATGACAATACGCAACCTAACCCAGACAAATTCCAAGCACAACTGAACTTGATTTACCCCAAAATGTTTAGCCTTAATAAATATTTGCTAAGTAACCTACGAATTTGGTCATAAGAAACAAGAACCATTGAATGTTTGTCAGAATTTATGGCTAAACTTGCTTAGGCTCAGAACAACTTCAGTAATTTATATCTTCCCTGCCGGTGATAACTTAAAAGTAATACCCCCTCTTTTGGCCACGGGCGGTCTCGGACGGGTTCACACGGTTAGAACAATTATTAAAAAAGGATTACCCATAAGGACCTTTGGTACTAGTGAAGCTAAAACGTTTGTGAAAAAATTACGTGAAAGTAAAAACTACGGTGAACATATACCATATCTCGGTTGAGCACACTATTTTTAACGTGCTAACCGGAAAACAGTAAAATTATTCGGACATAAATCGAAATATTCTCGTAAGACTACAGCAAAACTTCCAAACTACAACAAATACCTAAAAATACCGTGTTCCCACCCGACACCACCAAAGTACCAGGGAGAGCAAGGTTCGCAGCGACAACGAACAAAATCAAAAATATAAAAAAACCAGAAAAAGAGAAATACACACAACACAAGAAATGACTGAACAGACTATAAAGACAGTGAACAATAAAATCATGTAAAACTTGTATGTAATTTGCACCCAATTGGAATAAAGTAGTAGTATAAAAACAATGCCAAAAACAAAACGGATTAATTACAAAACAAATAAAATAGTCAATACTGAGCCACAATGTTTAAGAAGAAAAAGAATAAGAAATTTAGAAAGGAAATGAAGAAATGCCAAAAACCGTGCAGTCTAGTACTAACAAGAAGCAAAACTGGAAGTAAAGATTTAGGTATTCTCGGACAGTCTGCTGCACAGAAGACGCTCCCGTTGGTTTTGAGAAATAGAATGTAAAATGCTACTCCAGTCTCAATGTGGGGTTTAGCTGTTTCAAAATAAGCGTTAAGTGTCTTTTGGATCAAATCGCGGAACATGTCTCAAACTCTCAACTTACCTCCAAATAATAGCAAAAAAGACCAACAGCAATATTTGTGAACTCCAAAGAGTCCGATAACGACTTTTTCCAACTTAGCCCTTTGTTGCTTCACTCTTACAAATGTTCTAGTGAAAACTATGTCAATTATCGTTGTAGAAAATAAATAGAATACGTTTGGTATAAAATACAGGTTATGTCTAGTAATTCTTACAGGACGTTGGCATTTTTTACTGGAAATACTTTGGTTCAATGGTTCACAAGTTAGACTAATATAATACAAAGGAAACCGGCAATAGTAGTAATAGTCAGCACAATTGGGACCTGTTTGGGAGTCATTTTAATCCCATCTTTTGGGAGTCATTTTGATCCTAACTTTTGGGAGCTGTTTTGATCCCAACTTTTGGGAGCCATTTTTCTCCAAGTGATTAAGCTGATGTTGGGTGATGTAATGACTGTGTTTTTGGGAACTGACTAATTAGCTCTGAGATCATCAACCTGTAGAATTGTTAGGGAGACACTTTTGATCCCAACTTTTGGGAGCCATTTTGATCCCAACTTTTGGGAGCCATTTTGATCCAAACTTTTGGGAGCCGTTTTGATCCCAACTTTTGAATGCCATTTTTATCCCAACTTTTTCGATCTATGAAAGGTCTGACGGGAATTTGTGTTTGAGTACTTACTTGAATTCCAACTTTTGGGAGCCATTTTGATCCCAACTTTTGGGAGCCATTTTGATCCCAACTTTTGGGAGCCATTTTGATCCCAACTTTTTGGGAGCTATTTTGATCCAAACTTTTGGGAGCCGTTTTGATCCCAACTTTTGGGAGCCATTTTGATCCCAACTTTTGGGAGCCATTTTGATCCCAACTTTTGGGAGCCATTTTGATCCCAATTTTGGGGAGCTATTTTAATCCTAACTTTTGGGAGCCGTTTTGATCCCAACTATAGGGAATTATTTTGATCACAAATTTTGGGAGCTGTTTTGATCCATACTTTCGGAAGTTATGTTGAATCCTAATTTTTGAGTGACCATTTGCATCAAGTGATAATCAGAATATTATGTAAAATCTCTTGTTTTGGCTCAGATAATGAAAATTCTTCCAAGACAAGTCATCTACCAATACAGTCGTAATATGGACGTTCAGCATTGAATCTCCTATGTTCATTTAATGTTCACAACTTTGGGAGGTGTTAACGTTTATGAAACCTATACTGTTTATGCAGCAAAGTTGATTGATCTATCAATTTGTTGGCCTGAAGTGAAGTTGTGAAATATTACCTGAAGTTGTGAAATATACCAGAGATTCAGTCAAGATGTCAACAGAAGGTGCAAGCGGTAAGTCTCTTTAAATGCAAAAGTGCTTTGAATATATTGACAGAATTGAATGTAATGTATTTTGATGAAATGATAGAAATTCTGCGACTACCAATTTTTATTTCAGAAACTCAACAGCCTGTATGTCCTCTGTGCCCGCAACGATTCACACTGCTACACAACCTGCAGAGACACCTACGGAAGAAACATCGAATAGATTACCGTACCTTATTCCCCAGGAAGAATGACCGCATGTGCTCCATATGCTATCAGACATTCACCCTGTCGTACAACTTGTACAGACACATGAAAGAACAACATGGCGAGTCAAACACACATCGCTGCGATCAATGTGGGAGAACCTTCCTCAGAAAAGCCTACCTCACGGAACACACCTGTGAACCACAGCCAGCATCGAAACAACAACGACATCCACAACATCCACCGGAACAGCCACCAACAGAGCGTCCGACTCAAACACCCGAACAACCACCAACAGAACCTCAACAACCACCGAAAGAAGAGATGTCAGAAGCATCACTTCCTGAAGATCCAGTTGAACCACCCGCTCAGGATGATATCTACGCCAGGAATTGGGCAAGAATTCGTACCCATCACCACATGACGAAGAAATTCATGCGAACTACAACTTCCGCTTGGAAGGACTAGATGCAATTGGAGACAACCTAAAGAGAGTATTCCTTAATCAGGAGTACAAAGGGAAATGGAACATATCATTCGGATTCATCCTCAGAGACAAAACAACCGACGAACAGATATACTACTATGCCAGCAACAACACCAACCTGTTCGAGATGCCTAGACTAATTGGCAACAGAAAAGACTTGACTAAACTCATCGATGACATTGAAGGAATGGATGTACTTGAGTGGGCACAACAACAACGCCCTAATTCGAAATATGTTGTTGACAGCGTAACAAATATGTTAGTAACTGTGTATTGTATGCTATATTATCCCATTGGTTGATGTACATATATGTGTGCAAATGACAGTTATTGTATGTAAATAATACATGTAAATAAATCGTAAAGGAGTTAGTTCTTCGTGAAACAATAGGCAAGGTTAGGTCAAGTTAGTCGAAATAAGGAAATGCAATATAGATTTGAATTTCACGAAACACAATTAGCTTAGATTTACCATGAAGTTAGCTGTACTTCAAGTTAGAACTACATGCAAAGCAAGCTGACAATAAGCGAATATTACAAACGTTTGACATTGTAAAATGCTAACATTAGAGAAAAAGCTGACATTTTAAAATGGCGATATTACAAAAGGCTGCTTTTATAAATTTAGATTTTGCAAAACACTGACTTTAATAAACGTTCATCATCCAAACACTGATGCATACGAAATGTATTGAACATACATTATACAACATAGTTTACTGATAATATTCCCTGAGTGCACCACGTAAATAGCTGAGGTCACTGGTGTTGTCTATTTTGAAGTCGGTCATCTTGTCATGGATAGACTGAAGGCGTCTGTCAGTGTCGTAACAGTACTCCCAACATTGATCCCATTCAACATAGGGACAGGCATTAGATAGGTGACTTAGATCACCCTCACGACATAGATGTAGACTGCAATCTGCCAAGCGATGGTAAAGACTATCACTGGCCAATAGAGTAGTAACATTGTTGTGAGATACCGTACTCTGTCTCCGTAATGTTAATTGAAGACACTACGGTAAAAAGGGTCACTAGTTGGAACATAAATGGCATTCAAAAGTTGGGATCAAAACGGCTCCCAAAAAAAGTTTGGATCAAAATGGCTCCCAAAAGTTGGGATCAAAATGGCTCCCAAAAGTTGGGATCAAAAGTAGTTCTCTAACAATTCTACAGGTTGATGATCTCAGAGCTAATTAGTCAGTTCCCAAAAACACAGTCATTACATCACCCAACATCAGCTTAATCACTTGGAGAAAAAATGGCTCCCAAAAGTTGGGATCAAAACAGCTCCCAAAAGTTAGGATCAAAATGACTCCCAAAAAGATGGGATTAAAATGACTCCCAAACAGGTCCCAATTGTGCTGACTTTACTACTATTGCCGGTTTCCTTTGTATTATATTAGTCTAACTTGTGATCCATTGAACCAAAGTATTTCCAGTAAAAAATGCCAACGTCCTGTAAGAATTACTAGACATAACCTGTATTTTATACCAAACGTATTCTATTTATTTTCTACAACGATAATTGACATAGTTTTCACTAGAACATTTGTAAGAGTGAAGCAACAAAGGGCTAAGTTGGAAAAAGTCGTTATCGGACTCTTTGGAGTTCACAAATATTGCTGTTGGTCTTTTTTGCTATTATTTGGAGGTAAGTTGAGAGTTTGAGACATGTTCCGCGATTTGATCCAAAAGACACTTAACGCTTATTTTGAAACAGCTAAACCCCACATTGAGACTGGAGTAGCATTTTACATTCTATTTCTCAAAACCAACGGGAGCGTCTTCTGTGCAGCAGACTGTCCGAGAATACCTAAATCTTTACTTCCAGTTTTGCTTCTTGTTAGTACTAGACTGCACGGTTTTTGGCATTTCTTCATTTCCTTTCTAAATTTCTTATTCTTTTCCTTCTTAAACATTGTGGCTCAGTATTGACTATTTTATTTGTTTTGTAATTAATCCGTTTTGTTTTTGGCATTGTTTTTATACTACTACTTTATTCCAATTGGGTGCAAATTACATACAAGTTTTACATGATTTTATTGTTCACTCGTCTTTATAGTCTGTTCAGTCATTTCTTGTGTTGTGTGTATTTCTCTTTTTCTGGTTTTTTTATATTTTTGATTTTGTTCGTTGTCGCTGCGAACCTTGCTCTCCCGGGTACTTTCGGTGGTGTCGGGTGAATACGGTATTTTTAGGTATTTGTTGTAGTTTGGAAGTTTTGCTGTAGTCTTACGAGAATATTTCGATTTATGTCCGAATAATTTTACTGTTTTCCGGTTAGCACGTTAAAAATAGTGTGCTCAACCGAGATATGGTATATGTTCACCGTAGTTTTTACTTTCACGTAATTTTTTCACAAACGTTTTAGCTTCACTAGTACCAAAGGTCCTTATGGGTAATCCTTTTTTAATAATTGTTCTAACCGTGTGAACCCGTCCGAGACCGCCTGTGGCCAAAAGAGGGGGTATTACTTTTAAGTGATATCACCGGCAGGGAAGATATAAATTACTGAAGTTGTTCTGAGCCTAAGCAAGTTTAGCCATAAATTCTGACAAACATTCAATGGTTCTTGTTTCTTATGACCAAATTCGTAGGTTACTTAGCAAATATTTATTAAGGCTAAACATTTTGGGGTAAATCAAGTTCAGTTGTGCTTGGAATTTGTCTGGGTTAGGTTGCGTATTGTCATTTCGGGGAGTCCTATTTTGGGTTTCGAGTAATTGGGGTAATTGGTGCTTGTGGTAATTTTTGATATAAAGTTCAGTTGTATTCGTTTGAGTTTCTATTTGTTAGTTTTGAAAATTTTGTCAGTTTGTTGAGTGCACTGTAGAATTTCCAGTAAACCGTTGTAACTGTTTCGTTATTTCGTAGTTAAGCAGAATCTCACAGTTCTCCGATATCGCACACCATCGGTAATCTCTTGCATTCTTAGGATCTAAGCCTAACATTCAAGGTGACAATAACATTTTATTTAACCTCACAGAGTCAAACTATACACAAACAACAGCTCTCAGCCTTTGGGACACACAGGAGGAACGGGAACAGGGAATTACCTTGGATAGTCAACCAATGGTTGTGTTTCATTCTGGTTGGTCACCGTTTAGTAATTTCCATATTTCTCATTTCACATTAAGTGGTATAGAATACAACTGTGTTGAACAATACTATCAAAGCGAGAAGGCCAAGTTCTTTAGTGACTTGTATACCTATCGCGAGATTATCAAAGCCAAGTCTCCTCGTCTTCATAAACAACTTGCCAAGAGAATAAAGAATTTTGATAAAGATAAGTGGATGGCTGTTGCTGAAGATGTCATGCTTATGGGTTTGCGAGCAAAGTTTGCTCAAAGTGAGCGATTACGGGATCTTTTAATAGAGACTAAAGATTGTATCATTGCCGAAGCCTCCAAATACGATAAGTACTGGGCTATAGGACTAGACATTAATGACGAAAGGGTTATAAATATAAATGACTGGCCTGGAGAAAATGTTCTTGGTCAACTATTAACACGCATTAGAAATTAATATTGTCAATTTAATTGTTACAACCAAGAGTACATAATAGATAAGAGTATGACAACAGGCAGGCTCTCTGTTATCAGAGCAAAAACTATGCTATGCGCGCTATCGGCTAACCCCCCCCACAAATTGACCCCCTCTCACACCGCCCCTATATGGGTACATAGTTCCAAACGGGGGTCGCTCACTCGCTTAGTATGTTTTCTACATGCATAAGTTAAACATACACGCTTGCACCCTGTTCCCAAATTAGGCCTCGGTTAATTATAACGTGTAATTATGCAAAGCAGTGAGCGACCCCCGTTTGGACCCTGTACCCATATAGGGGCGGTGTGAGAGGGGGTCAATTTGTGGGGGGGGTTAGCCGATAGCGCGCATAGCATAGTTTTTGCTCTGATAACAGAGAGCCTGCCTGTTGTCATACTCTTATCTATTATGTACTCTTGTTACAACTGACTTCAAATGTAATATAGATTTGTATAGTTTACCTAATGTAAAATATAATCCAAAACGTTTTAGTGCTGCTACATTGAAATTGTCCTGCACTTGTCAAATATTTTGTAATGGCCGCATTGTATGTCTTGGTGCTAAAACAGTTAATAAAGCTGAGGAATCTCTTAAAGAGTGTGCTGAATTTTTGATTAGGCTAGGATATATTGTGCAACCATGGGAACTGAAAATACAAAATATCGTAGGAACTTGCGAAATGGGTAGACAGCTGAATTTAGCTTGGATTTATAATTACTTGAAACATGGATATGTTCTCAATTTCACCCCCGAAACGTTTCCAGCAATTACATTACAATTGAAAGCTGATAGCACTGCGCTTATTTTCTATACTGGAAAATGTGTGATCACTGGAACTAAAACACTAGAGCAATTACATAGCTCATACAAAGAATTAGTAAAAGTTATAAAAGCAAGTAATGTATTAGTTTAATAAAGCAAATGGAGTTTGTAACAATAGTTAAACCACTTAATAATATGAAAATCCAACTTGCTACGCCTGTGGAAGCAAGTCAAATAGCACTGCAAAGAGTTATCGTTCCTGGTAGCGACTGGTTTATGATCCAGCTAGAATATATTGAGCCTCAAATTTTCAATGGAAACTATGTACCGCTACTATGTGTCGCTCGCTCAGAGTACCAGCCCAGCTCTCTGGTATATCATGCAACTCGTCAAAGCATAATAGATAAAATTGAGCTATCCATTTCAGACCTGCAAGGGCAGCTCGTGACAAGCGACGAATTGGGGTTGGTGGAAATTATTTTAAAAGCTTAAAAGTGACAACATTATTGTTTCACAAACCAAAATGTTTCCAATAAGGTTTAACACGTTCACGACAATAACGATATTAGCAATCCATCAGCTAGGACAATATACGTATATTTTACAGCAGTGACCCTGTGAGGTTAACTCTATGCTAATTCCATCCAAAATCATCCCCTAATTGCAATGGGTAGGGTGAGGGGGTCTGTGGTGCCTAACCCACCGGTGGGTTAGGAAGATTGTTTGGGAGTAGCGGTAATTTTGCCTTACCCACCGGTGGGTTATATTGTTTCTGGTATAATATTTGTGTTACAAAATTAGATGTTTTAGTGCTAAAATTTATTTGTAATGAGTAATTTGGAACAGTCTGAGCCGGAAGTATCGGATTATTCGCTTGATGAAGAGTCTGACTCTGATTATTCGGAAGAACCCGTGAATACATCATCCGATGAAAGCTCTGAGGATGATATTGAAACCCAGGAATCAGAGGAGGAAGAAGATGATGATGATTCTGATGGCAATGCTTGGCGAAATGTGTCTCCTGCGGAAGATCCCCCAGTGTTTGATGGCAAATGTGGGCCTCAGATTGTAGTACAGGTAACATTATGTAAGATAATTACTTGTCGTGACGGATCTGTTTTGCACCTTGTCCTTGTTCTGGAGCATCCGCAGCTAGGGTCAGCAACGGTAGCAAAGTGCAACTAGAACATATATTCTTGTACTTATTCTGGTTGCTGTAGTCGTGGAGGTGGTATTCAGTATTTATGTATTACTTAGTATTATTTTTGTTTATTTTTGGTTTTCAGGGCACGGGGGAGCAGGGAGCAATAACAGCCATCGATTGTTATGGTGCAATGGTCAGTGATGAAGTCTGGGAATTGTTGGTCACAGAAACCAATCGCTTTGCACAGCAGTGCAAAGACCAAATGCAGCCAGAGGAACAGCGTAAAATGAATCGGTGGTGGCATGATGTAACTTTGTCGGAAATGAAGAAGTTTGTGGGACTTCTGTTGTATATGGGTTTGGTTCAACTTCCGACCATACGCCATTATTGGTCAAAAAGCCAATTGTATGGTTCATCTTACGCGCCTAAGGTTATGCCTCGTCTACGATTTGAGCGGATTCTTCGTTTTTTCCATTTTCACGACAATTTGGTCTATACTTCTGTGAAGTTGGCTGAGCGTCTGTTGGGGCGGGACACTTATACTTGCGGAACATTACGTAAATTTCGGAAAGGGAATCCCAAAGACGTTGCAGGTAAGCGGTTGGCCAAAGGTGAGGTTGTCGGGAAGCAAAAGAATTCTAGTTTTTCATCTGACGACGGTGCTTACGGTGGCAGCATCAAAGTCCTAAAGTAGAAAGATAAACGCGACGTTTTGATGTGTACCACTCGGCCAGACCATGACTCAGAGAGATTGGATACTGGACGTCTCGCTCCTCGCCATCTAACTCCGGTTTTGAAGCCAAAAGCTGTGATTGACTACAACGTGGCCAAAAAGGGTGTTGACATTTCGGATCAGTTGGCATTTTACCACTCCAAGATTCGGAAATCTATGAAATGGTATAAGAAATCGGGAATTTCGCTTCTCTGCGAAACAGCTGTGGTAAACGCGAAGGTTTTGATGGGTGAATTTGGACAGCAGATTTCTATGGAAAAATTCCGTGAAAGCTTAGTTTGGTCTCTTTTGACGGGACGGGCCGACGAAAAGGTGCCTCGAGGACCACGACCTCATGCTCCTAAGCCTTTGCCCATTGCAGCGGCGCCAGCTGCTGGTCCAAGCGCAGGCCGAACCAGACGGTCTGCAGATCTGGAGCCTCGTCCTGCAGTTGTGGGTCACAAATTAGGGCGGAAGGAAGGGCAAGCTCGAAAGAATCGCACACACTGCCGAATGTGCTATGCCAAAGTGCGCCAAGAACATCCAGACTGGAACTATGCGAAAATTTTAGCTAAAACTAGAAAAGTTATGACCATTTGTTTGAATTGCGAAAAGCAGCCAGCTATGTGTTTGAGTTGTTTCAATGAACATGCTTTGCAGTAGAGACATAACAACTTTACAAATATGCATAAGGTTTGGAATTAGGTTGAGTTGTTATTGTTGGTAATGTTTTGTCATTAAAATATGATGTTGTTGAATTCCGGAATTAGGCAGGAATTACCATGAAACAATATAACCCACCGGTGGGTTTGGGTTAGTTTGGCCTAACCCACTTAGCACATAGAAATCCATCCGTGGGTAAGGACACTAAAAGATAAAGAAACCTATTTGTGAAACAATAAGCACATTTAAAAGTCTCTATTTCTGGACAATCTATCGATAGAGAGCACTAAACTAGTAGCGTGCTAACCCACCGGTGGGTTAGGATGTCTACCAGCAAAACAGCAGATAAATCACCGGTGGGTTATATTGTCGTGAACGTGTTAAGCAAATTAATCCTGATAGCAGAAACGTTGATGTTTCAGGCAGTAAAATCAAAAAACAGAAAAAGACAGCAAAGAAAAAATCAGCTGCAACAAAAAAGCTTAAAAGCCAGAAAAAGGGTGGGAGAAAAACAAATTTCTAATGGCTACATGTGGAAATAAACTACTCCAGTGGAATGCTCCAGTTCCTGTTCATGAAGATATCGTAAGCTCACAGTTGGTTGAAGTTCCATGCACTACAGCTCTCCCTCGCTCTGACCTTAACAAAATCGAATTTAAAATTGATAAAACAGATGCATTCATAGATCCAACCTCTTGTTTTTTATTCATCAGAGGCCAAGTTCTGAAAAAAGATGGGACACAATTAGCTGAAATCGATAAAACTGGTCCAATCAATAACTTGGGATACTCTATGTGGTCGAGTGTAGACTGTCTCATTTCTGACCAATCTATAACATTGAAAAATCCGTATTATCCTTGGCTTTCGTACCTGCTATGTTTAGTTAACTATACGAAACCGGAAAAAGATGCACTGCTGTGCGGGGCAATGTTTGAACAAGACTCTCCCTTGTTTTTTGACATTAATTTGGATGAGGGTGCTCCCCCAATAGTCGTAAACGAAGGGTTGCAGAAACGATACGATCGAATTGAAGGCTCTAAAGTTTTTACTTTATACACTAGGATATTTACTGATACAATACTGATGCCGAAACTGCTACCTCCGCAAACTGAAGTGGGTTTCATCTTCAAGCGTTCTGAGCCAAATTTAATTTTCATTGGTAAAAAAGTAGAATGCATTTTAAAAATATCAGATGCAAAAATGTTTGTATCTCGAATTAAGTTGAGTGATCAGGCACTACAGGAACATAATAAAATTCTAAATTCAACAGGTTGCACATATCCAGCTCTTCGCTACTATACTAAATGTCGCACAATTTCTACAGGAGAGCAAAATCTGGATTGGGTACCTTATAGTGGTTCTCTTCCTCGTCGTGTATACATTTTCATGGTGAAGCAAGCAGCGTATAATGGTTCTTTACAGAATAATCCATTTTACTTCTTGGATTTTGGAGCTCAGAGAATCTATGTTTATAAAAACGAAATGCTTCTACCACATTCAACTCCATTGCAAACTCTTGGAGAGTACAAGTATCCAGATTTGTTTATGGAATTTCTTAGAGGATTAAACTATCATAACATGGATATAGGATTTAAATGGGATGACTACAGAGTGGGATTCTTCATTACATGTGTGGATTTAACTCCTGACCATTCTGCTGATTGTAACTATATTAGTCGCGAGGAATATGGTACAATTAGAATTAAGATTGATTATAAAGAAGCACTTAGTGCATCAATTGTTGTTTTCTGTGTAGCTGAGTATAATGCTCTCATGAAACTTGACAAAAATAGGAACCCGTCCTGGGAAAAGGTATAAAAGTAATATTTTAATGATAATTTGAACCCTGCAAAATGGAGAAAAAGAAAATTATACTCTTATTTGTCTCAGTTTCAATTACTTTAGTCATTACAATATCAGTTATTGTCTCATTAAGTTTAAAGTCACCGGAACCCTTCTCACCAGTTACTATTGAGCTGCTTCCTAGTGGAAGTGTAGCTCTTGTTCAAAATAGAATGCGTACACCTTTATCCCTGAAGCAATTTTATAAGTTACAAATCTTTATTCAGGATTGCGCAAGGCAACGGTGTAACATAAACAAATCAAGTGATTTGCTATGTCCATATACGTCGCAACAATTTGATTGGAAACTGTGTTTTGCTGATGACAAGCAAATCATGTTTGGGTGGATAGGTAAACTAACATTAAAAAGAGAGGATCTCCTTAGAATAATTGAAATATGATATGCTAAGTCAGCATTGCTTGGTCAGCATGACTGCCTCCGTTCTGGTAATGCAGATTTCTATAAATGCTACAAAATTTTGAAAAATTCATTTGTGATGGTAAAACGGTGCAAGACGTGTCTGAAATCCAAGAATTGTCAGTGTATACTTGATTTGGTTGCCCTTGGAGTTTGGACTCGCAAGAAGCCTTCACCTCCGAAACGACTGGTCAGTAGACAGCAAAAACGACAACAACTTTGTCATATTTGTGGACGCTTCACAACTAGACTTGGAGCCCATCTCGTTTTTGAATGCACCAAACCTAGTCATAAGAGATACACAGGCCTTGAATGATGGATGGAATTTACAACTTTGTGAAAGATAATTTTTTCAACCACAATTTGAATCTACCCATCCCCGACGGATCAGACTGTTTCCTTGAACATATTAGACTTGTTGCACAATCATTATTTAGAAAAAATATTAACATTGGACGCATTATTGCATTTATTTCATACTGCTCGTTATTGGTCGATGTTTATACTGTAGATAGAGAAATTGTAATTTATTGGTGTTCAATGTGTATATATGCATATAGAAAATAAATTTACTAGAGACTTAGTGAACGAACAATCACCATAACAAAAGCAAATTATGATATTTTATGTCAATCAAGCATATTTCGCATGTCAGATGTTGAATTAAATTCGGTTTGCTTCATTGATGTAGCATTGTTGTCATGCTGACCAAGCATTCTTGTCATGCTGACCAAGCATTTATAATTTGTTGGATTAAATTTTATTAGATTCATTCTCGTAGCATTGGGCATTGTTGTTACAATGACTTGCCATATGGCATGATCAATTAAACATTCAATTTAATTCATTCACACTTAAAGCATTGTTGTCATGCTGACCTGCCATATGTTAAGTTAAATGGTCATTAAATTGAAAGCCTGAATAGTTAAAGAAGCACTCTTGACCATATGGCACTCTCAATTGAGCTCTCCACTCATTCAAAACCTAATAAAGAAGAGGACCCTCAGCCGCGGCCGCGGGAGGGTCCAGTACCCCCCAATATACACTACTGATGATGACATCCTGGTAGCCAGCATTCACATCAACACTGCCATAACTCTCGATGAGATCCAGAGGGCCACAGCTGAAGACGATCAGCTGCAAAGAATCTCTACCTACCTTCGTGATGGCTGGCCTCTGAAGCAGGACATCGAACCTCAGGATCAGCCCTTCTACCAGATTCAAGACGAACTTCACATGTGGCAAAACTGCATCGCCAGAAGCGATTACCGAATAGTTGTGCCCGAATCCTGCCGCAGGAAAATACTAGACCTGGCACGTGAAACCCACCAAGGCATATCCCGGACAAAACAGCGACTCCGTGAGCTATATTGGTGGCCAGGCCTAGACAAACACTGTGAACAACTGATTGCAGGGTGCAATTTCTGCAATGAAAGTGACAAGACTGCCAAAACCCACGAAGTCCCTTTGCAACCAATTGACTTTCCCAAAGGTCCTTGGCAACGAATTTCACTGGACATTGCTGGACCACTAGCCATGGCACCAACGAATAAGCCTTACCTGCTACCTACCTAATAATAACTATCATCAACTTCTTGGAACCTCTTTTCGCAAGATTTGGCCTACCAAGGGAAATCATCACAGATAACGGACCACAATTCCTGAGTAGAGAATTTGATGAGTATCTTTCGTCATATGATATAAAGCACAACAAAACCTCCATATTAAACCATTCGGCGAATGGTGCAGTTGAAAGGTTCATCCGCTTCATCAAAGGCCAAATACAAGCAAACCGTACAGGATCAACCGACTGGAAACACAGTCTTACCAACATCATTGCTCAATACCGAACAACTCCACACAGAGCGACGGGTGTCACACCAGCCAATCTGATGTTTGGTAGACAAGTCAGAACAAAGCTGAACAACCCACTAGCTAAACTGATTTTCAGGAGCAAGAACTCCAACTTGGTCAAAAGCAGAGTAAAGGAATACCAAAGAAAGATGAAGGAGGATTTCGACCAAAAGAAGTCAACAAAACAGACCGATATTCAGGTTGGAGACATGGTTCGACATCGGTTGACACAAAAAGGACCAAAGAAATGTTCGAAGCCATTCAAAGTTATCGCCAAGAAAGGTCCCAGTACAGTCGAACTAGATAATCGTAAAATCTGGAATACGAGACATTTGACAAAGACTAGACCAGCCAGCAAGGACACTGGTGATCAGTATTGGCACACGTTTCCCGAAGAAATACCTTCTCTACCGATGGAACCACTACCTGATTTTGCCCCTGAAGAATCCGCCGATCCTCCAATTGCTGAAGCACCATTAGCAGCAGCACAATTAGAAATCCCTTGACACCAATGGAATATGAACAACAGAAGTATGGTGGTCGAAGAAAGAATGTGTAGTGAAGAAAAATATGAACAACAGAAGTATGGTGGTCGAAGAAAGAATGTGTAGTGAAGAAAAGACGTTGAGATTTTAAAGAAGAAGGAAGAATGTAGTGAATTAAAAGTTACAAATGTTAAAACAGTTTTGATCAGTCTCTTGAGGTGGCGTGTTTCTAGTTACGTTAGTTTTGCAGAGTACATATACGTGCGTTCGCTACAACATAAACATCCTTAAAATAAAACGTTATGGTCACCAGAAGGCAGTTGCAAAACCACGGAAATGTTCCCTTTCCCCTTGCCTGAACAACATTTCCATCACC
Source organism: Trissonchulus latispiculum (assembly GCA_030248195.1). Classification (NCBI taxonomy): domain Eukaryota; kingdom Metazoa; phylum Nematoda; class Enoplea; order Enoplida; family Ironidae; genus Trissonchulus; species Trissonchulus latispiculum. Next base: position 24,012 of record JASAND010013047.1, read on the forward strand.
AAGTGTGACAGTCTCAGATTGTTCTTGCTTTTGAAATTCCACATACCAATCGTCCCGAAAGGTCATATGTTCGGAGGCACCCGAGTCTATAACCCACTGATTTCTGAGGTTTTCTTTTACTTTGGCTGACAGAGCTATGTTATTGCTTGAAACCACAAAAACATCCTCTGTAGAACTTTTTGAATCATCATCACATTGATCGGCCAATCTTGTTTGTTCCTTTTTCTTGGAAGAATACTTGTTAAGGGGTATCTTTCGATTCCAGCAATCTTTCGCGATATGACCAAGTTCACTGCAGTTGCAGCACATGACTTTTCTTGCTTGCCTTTAATCCTTTCGAAACGGCTTGGATTGGCTTCTTATGGACGAACGCTTTTTCTGAGTGACTTTCACTTTTTGACTAGCATTCTTTCCGTTTAGATTCTTCATGTAGAAGACGTGTCTGAACAAAATCTATCGTAAGATTATCTCTGTGACTCCAGGGCAGTGATAAGATAACCGTACGAGTCCGGCAAACTGGCCATCAGGGTGGTCACTAAGTCCCCCTCTGGCATCGGGACATCAATAGCCGATTATTGGTCAAACAAATCATTAACTCTATTTATATGGATGGCTTAACATGTCCTCGCCCTCTTCCATAACAAGACGGAGAGCTTTTTTCTCAGATACAGTTTGCTGGATAGGGATCTTTTTTCATGAGAAACGACAAAATGGGAGAAATGAAATTGAGTACTAAAGAAAAGGGAGATGGGAAATGAGTTAAGTAAAAGGAAAACTAAAAGGCAGGCATGTTATACTCTCAAAAAGGGTTTAGCGTAAATTTTCGACGTACCCCAAGAAGTTGAATAGTAAAGTGACCGTGTAGCCGAATGGTTAAGGTGCCGGACTTCGGATCGAAAGGCCCAAGGTTCGATTCCCGCCTTAGCCTTAATGACGTTACATTGTTTCCTTGAGCAGGAAACTTAGGTCACTGCTCCGCCGGTCGGATGAGGCGTTAAATTGGTGGGCCCGTGTGCTGCCTTGCTGGGGGTAGTGCACGCTAAAGAACCTTTAATCCACTTATCGTCAAGAGTAGGGCGCGGAGTTCCCGGTGGAAGGTACCCCCTTTGGGATATACCAGCACTTCTGCAATGTGGTCCGCCTACCTCCTGCGAGGGAGTGTTGGGTGCAAACGAGTTATGTACTCAAAATGGATCACACAACTTTCCGGGTATAGCTATGACTGATGGGGAGAGACAAAGGTTAGCGCCCTCATATAGCCTCTTGGCTGAGTAGCCCGGCAATAACAACAACAACAACAACAACAAGTTGAATAGTCGGATCTCCAAACGAAAGGATCTGCCGCACACGTCAAGGGAAGTCTCTCTGCCGAAGATGGTGTGACCAAGAATTTGGAGTGGGAGGGTGCATTACGAAATAAGATAGCGCTACATCATAGAATATACATTTTCGCGTCCGAAAACACTTCAGAAATACCAGGCATTCCTGTAAATGCACACATAACAATATTGAACGTTTTAAAGAGAATTTTTAGAGGTTTAGAAAGGAATTTTAGAGGTTTGTAGGGAAAAATCACGAAACACTCCACGAAAGGAAATTGGAGGAGAGATAGTAGCGTCTTCCGCTACTGCCTATACTACATTTTGGCAGGAGAGATATTACTGTGCTTTGCAGCCTACACTGTTCATTGAAAATTCCTCTGTTACCTCTATGGCTCCTACTAGGAGTGTATCTTAGGCTCACACCTAGACTGTATCCCAGGCTCACAGCCATGACGGGCAGTCAGCCCTGTTCGACGTTCATAAAATTTAGATGGAATAATGGAATAAAAAATAAGAATTGATGATTATTGTTTTCAGTGACTACTGACCAGCTTGCTTTTCTCAGGTCAATTAAATGTCTGAGCGGAAGTTCCTCCAAAATGGTAATGGTTGTGAACGTGTTAATTTAATAAAGAACTTTATTCTATTATTATAAATTATTATATTATAAAGTTTAATTAATTAATTTAATTTAATTAATTAATTAATATTGTAAGTATTATATTATAAAGAATTTTAAAGAACTTAATTTTATATTGATGTTGAATAAGTGTGTAATTGTAAAATTGTTTCTCGTGCTTCATGCAGTATGCTATGCAACATTGTGTACTTTGATAGCAGGTACAGGTCTATTGGGTGTATGCTTTGTCTGGTACTGTCGTAGCAACATGGCAATAAACACAATAATGTTCAGAGTCTGTTTTATTACCTTAAGTTTTAGTACGTTTTTTAATTTGTATGATTTAATGCCTAAACAGATGTTTATAATACCAGAAATATATTCAAGTATAAACGATGCTAAAAATCAGAACAGTTTGAAATGTGCACTTCCGCTGTTTTCTCGTTTTCGCTATTTTTAAGTATATTTAATATCCTCAGCAGTCAACCCGTCAGACCCACTGTGTGTGGAATTCACACTGAAATTGATACTTCGATTCTATCGTCTGAGCCTCAACTGAAAGATGAAGATAGAGAGGCTTTGAAAGTAGGATTACTTTTTCGTTGTGGTTTTGCTCACTACACTTTAGCAGAGCAAATGCAGCAAAATAATTGTAGCAATAAATAATAATAATAATAATAATAATAATGCAACAAATATCTGTCTTCTCATAGAAGATCGGGCTTGGCTTTGCATCCTCCGGTAAACTTTTGTAAATCCTGAAAGCTTCCCCCTTTAAGGGCGAACCGTAACTAACTGGCTAAGTAACTAATTATAACCGTTTGAATAGACAGACTTCCCTACTGCATTCCAACTGCTGTTGGAACAGTTCTCTTCGGCTTACAATGAGAAGACTGTCTGAATTTGCTTGATGATATTTTTTGGTTATTGGCACAACATACGATCGGTCACAGTATGCGTCGAAAGAGGCTTTCGAAGGTTCTACAGATTCTAGAAGAAGCTAGGCTTAAACTCAAACACTTAAACCTAAACTTAAACTCAGACTCAAAACGAATGTTAGACCGATTCCATGAAGATCTCCAAAACTTGCCCCTCTCCCCAAGTTATTTTGTAAATAACTAAATTAATTTGTTTGAAAAAAGGAAACGATCTTTGGTACATTTACCTCCACAAGACTATAACTTTCAGCCAGTCTACTTGCAATTTGTTTAGGCATCTTGTGTTGGATCATCTTGTAAAGTGCAAAAACCCGAAACGTTGGTGGAAAGAGCCGAAAATAGAGGGCAAAGGCTGGAAGAAATTAAGGAATTATTTGAACTTGATGAGATTACTTCAGACGACTTGGCCGAGGATCTAATGAATAGTATCCAGAATGTGAAACGCTCCTTGTATGCCAAGGAAGGCCTTGGGGTCAGTGCCAAATTATTGCCGCTTATTATAATGCAAAATGTAATGTGCGGCAAAATGCAATGTAATGAACATGTAATGTTATAGGAAACTGTAGGTGCAAAACTGTGGCAAAAGACTGTCACTTTAGATGACGCAGCAAGACTTACGTTTTTCAAAACGTGTTAACTGTAGCCTTCCAATTAGGATCAATTGAAAGAATCGAACTTACCCTCCATTCCCCTTGGGCAATTAACAGGCCCATTTTTCTACCAACTCAATGGATTTGATAGTTTGCTGTATTTGCTTCACGAGATTCGTTTTCTGATTTTGCAAGAAAGCAATTTAAACAAAACTTTATTTAATTTATTAATTTAAACAAGATTTTCACGTAAAAAGGTACACGGGGACTGGCGTAATAGCATAGACAAATCTGAAGGCCGTCATACGGCTATTGCCTTTTTAAAGTTAGTCTATGGAAACTGAGTCAACGGACATGGACAAAGCTTTCGAACAAAAATAGATTACATATTTTCGGTTAGTCGTTCGTTCAGCTTTTCGACAAAGTCTGCCGGAAAAAAATCTGCTGGTAGTCACTTAAACTCAGTTTTGTCATAGAATCATGCTGCAGTTAGACATGTCACATAAGTTTCAGAGCAATTAGTTTCTTTGCTAGTCTTGTTTACATTAATATCAAATTATCACAAATATAAGTTAGGACTGTAAACAGAATTTAGCTAATTAAACTCCTTCAACAGTTCTAGAATGCTGCTGGCAGCAACTCTCAACCAGACTCATATTTACTTTTGCCATTTTTAGGATGTTGAACCTAAGGACGACGGGACTTGGGCAGGAGATATTGCTTTAACGTATACAGTAAGTAAAGCGGAAGAGGAAGAACAAAGTTCCGAGGAAAAAGAACGGAAGAAACGATGGATATTACGGTTGCAGCAGGTTCCTCACTATAAGTGGGCCATTCCAATACCTTATCGAATATCAGAAAATTTCAGTATGTTTTAAGTTATTATTATTTAAGTTATTGCTTTGTTTGGAGGGTGGCTTATGCAGTTGTTGCTCATGCAATGTGGCAGCACATAGTTTTATATACTCGAATCGTACTTCGGTCGTAATCAAAGTTTATCTCCGGAAGCATTAAAAACCCCCGTAAGATGTATGTATTGTGGAACAGATAACTGAGAGGTACTGCTGTAATTAAGTTGAGATGATTGGCAGAGGCGATTTGCATTACTTGGTACGTTCCTGTGCTTCAAAATGTATTGCGTATGAGGCAGGACTTAAAACTTCGTATTTTTCTAAATTTCAAATAAATATCCTTATCCTTGCGGTAATCAATATATCCTTTGGATTTTCACTCACACTTCCTCATATACTTTATAAACTTTTTAACATAACTTGCGTAACTACTACTGTAGTTGTACAATAGCATGCGTACAGTATGCGAAACTATGTTTAAACAATGTTTACATTTTGGCATGGATGGTATAAATACATTTTCAGTGATGAATATTTGTGGGATTACGTTGATCAAATAGGCAAATCCAACAAATCAGGCAGCTTAATGTATAATACAGAAACACGCTCACATACGGCAACGTAAACAATTGCTGCTAGAATTTCTTATGTTTGTTGTAGCTGATAAAGGAGTATCTGCAATCAAAGCAGCAATTGCGAATATAGAAAATTCGACTTGCATAAAATTTAACGAAGAATCTACTTTTCTGAATCAACCTCACATTCATTTCAGAACGTACAACGGAACTGCGTTGTAAGCTATTAGAAGTTACTAGAAGCTATTAGAATTAGCTAATGTAAGCTTACACGTTAGAAATAAGTTCACATCGTAATGTACCTATTTTCTTTTCAAAGCCAATTTTAAGCCCTTGCCAGTCAAGTGGTAAAACACTCCATTCTAGGTTTAGTTGCAACGCGGTTGCATTGAAACTATGCAACTACTGCTACAGAAACTTGGCAACATGTAACATAGTATTGCATTTCCAGTTTACTTCGCTTGTTTGCATTTATTATTTATATACACCATTTACATACACCTTTATTCAGATTCGAAGCTTCGGAGCAGCATCTTTCAAGCTCAAGCGTTTAATGTTACTGTGCCACACTACGTACGAAATCCTAAAGTCTGACCAAAAAATCTAGGAACCGAACAGTGAGCGCCGTTGTCCTGAGTTAACCTTTGAAGTAAGTCTATATAAAGTATATATTTTTAGAAACCTCCGGAGGAAGAGAGTCCAGTAAAACCATCATATCCGGTCTTTATCCGGTTACCGGATACCAAATCGATAAAAACGCGTCAGATTCAGAAAGAGAATGCTAATTAATTCATTCTCTAGTGTATTGGTCCTTGGCCCAAGACATTTCCGAAAATCCTGTCACATCCGGTCATGTCCGGCAACCGGATGTCTAGGTCGCAAACACTGCACAGCAAGATGGCTACCTCATACAGTTTTGCTGATTGATTTTTTGGATTCCTTGGGTCGAAATTAGTCTGAATTTCGCCGATTTGGACAAAAATTGCGTGATCTATGGTCATATCCGGTTCGAAAAAAAACCGGAAAAATCGCGTCTTCCGGTCTAGTGCTCGGAATCGCAGATAAAAAATGTTAGTGTTTGGCCCAATGAATATCTGGGAGGCTACTTTCATTTCACCGGTGTCAAACTAATCGAATATCCTGTCGATTTCCGGTTCTGAGCTTTGAAATTTGAGATTTCATGGGCTATTATGTCCGTATCCGATTGGTCCGGAAGTCAAATTATTTCATTGAAATGATATTTTGCCTAGCCCTAACAAGCATCAACCCCACATTACTTCATATCTGCTGTAATTTTTGAATCATAGCGTTTTAAAAGTGGACTGATTTTGCTTTTGTCTAATTGTTAAACCGGACATGAGATTTGATCCCATACGCTTAGTTTTGTCGCATAAGTTATTTTTGAACTATTTTTAAAACGCTATCATTCAAAAATTACAGCAGATATGAAGTATTGTGAGGTTGATTCTTGTTAGGGATAGACAAAATATGATTTCAATGAAATAATTTGACTTCCGGACCAATCGGATACTGAGATAATAGCCCATGAAATCTCAGGTTTCAAAGCTCAGAACCGGAAATCAACCGGATATTCGATTACTTTGACACCGGTGAAATGAAAGTAGCCTCCCAGATATGCATTGTGTCAAAACTAACATTTTTATCCGCGATTCCGAGCACCAGACAGACCGGAAAAACCGATGTTTTCGGTTTTTTTTCTAACCGGATACGACCGGATATCTCGCAAGTCTGGTTTAAATCGGACAAAATCTCGTATACACTAATTTTGACCCGCTGAATCCAAAAATTTAATCAGCGAAACTGTACGACGTAGCCATCTTGCTGTAGAGCAATCTCTTTCCGAATCTGAAGCATTTTTATTGATTTGGTATCCGGTAACCGGATAAAGACCGGATATGATAGATTTACCGGACTTTCCAAGATTTTTTGGTCAGACTTTAGTAACAACCACAGTAAATAACAGCTAGCCGAGGAAGGCAGAGGAACACCGTTTTCTATACGGTCATCTTCAAAGATTATATTAATTCGGCTGTGCATGCAATGAACAAATTCGTCAAAAGACGTGAAGTATTAAAGTCATTGGGTAGTTCTTCCAATGCATTCATATTCAATGAGTTTAAATGCAATAATTCTCAGTTTTTTGTTGACAGCTGTGGTCAATCACCAATTGGAATGCAGGAAAAAGTTAATTATGTGTACATCAACGAGCACTGCGATTTTGTAAGATTTTCTATATCATGGAAATGGTAGCAGCCAAGGGTTTACTCTTAAAGGCGCCCATGTTTACTGAAAAGTCGCAAACGGACAAATTATTATTATTTATATCTGTCCTACTGCGGCATATATGTTCAGTCTTTATAAATAAAAATAGATTTTTCCTTACGTGGGATCGCATGGACGCATGGAGTTTGAGTTGCCGTCCGTATCCGACTTTTTCTTATACGTTGGAACTTAGACGCATCTAATTGACTGATTCCTTCTGCCCATGCTGTGATCAGAGCATCCTCCGCCGCAGGGATGGAAACTGGGTCATGGGTCATTGGGTCATGGGTCGTTTGGGTCGCTGTATGCAAATTTTGTGAAACCTTTGGGTCAGTGTGGGTCTGGGTCAAGCTTGCTGTGGGTCACTTTGGGTCTGGGTCAGCAATTTTGGTGGGTCATTTTGAGTCTGGGTCACAAAGTCTTGCCAAATCGTAAAAATAACTTCTGGTTTCAATTTTTGTGGTGGAAATTTAGCTAGCTTTAAAGGTTAACCTACCGTTTTTTGAAAAGAAAAGTTTCGAAAGAAACGTTCTCGAAAGAAAATGTTTCGCGCCTTCGGCGCGATCACTAATAGTTTTATTAAATTTAGTACTTACTACTCACTTCGCAGAAATTAATAGAGTTAGGTGTGACTTATCTTGCCATTCTATTTGGGTGGGTTCACACAGTGAAAGCTACATACAATGGTAGACACATTTATAACGATTTCGAAATCTTACAGCGTCACCGTCAACCACTCAGGTGACAGGTCTCATAAGCAAAGTATCCAGCAAAATGTTGCAGTAGCAATTATTACTTTCAATTCTGTCATTATTGAAAAAGTAATGAAAAGTTGCCATTTTAAAGTTACGGTGCCTTAGAAACACTGCGCAAAAGGACAATCACGTTAGGTAAAGTCAGTCTGCGTCAGGTTATTCTATTGGGTCATTTGGGTCTGGGCCACAAAAATTCTTGGGTCAGTTGGGTCTGGGTCGCGAAAATGTTTGGGTCATTTGGGTCTGGGTCACCAAATTTTAAAATCTTATGGGTCGCCTTGGGTCTGGGTCAAATTTGTGTTTGGGTCGAGTGGGTCATGGGTCACAAAAAGTGACCCAGTTTTCATCCCTGCTCCGCCGGGCTGCACTCACTTCTCCAATAAGTTTCTGAGAAGTGGTTGAACGCTATTATCATGTCACTACGCTGTCAAGCAGGGTGTGACAGCGTGATTATGTAACTTCCGTTAACAACTTTAGTTCTACTTGTTTTATTCAGGTTCTACACAATGAAGATTTTTGTGAACATGCAATCTTAAGTGCTGAGCTAATGTGTACAAAATCATGAATCAATGATTTCAGATAAAAGGCATTATCGTTCATGAAATTTTGCATTCTTTGGGTATACATCATCAGCAAACCAGATATGACAGGGACGAATATCTTTATATAAACTATCGAAATGTAGATCCTCAGGCTTACGATATTTTTGCTAAAGCGCCTACTCAGCTGTTCAATCCGTATGGGGTCGAATACGACTTTGCCTCAGTTATGCAATACAATGGCTTTGTAAGTTGCTTTCGAATAGCTAAGCCCAAATTTTGAGTCAGAATGGACACGCGGAGTTTGTGGGCATGTGTCATGTGTGTATCCAAATATCGTGGTTTTAACACCTTAGTTATTTCATTACATATTATTTTAGTGGATATGTTTTTCTAAGGTCAGACTTGTGTTACTTTCATAATATGTTTGCAAAATAATAAAAAACTTGTAGATTACTAAAAAAAGAAAAAAGAAAAATTTAACTTAAAGACCTGGAAGTGTAATTGTTGTAGTAATTTTGAAACTTAAAAATATTGTAAATGCAATGCTGTAGGCAATACGTGAGTACTGGTACAGCAATAGTAAGGGCAGCTGTTGATTTAATATGCTACCTGTTCGGTTAATTTTTGGCTACTCTGTTTGAAGTTTTGTTAAATATTTATGGGGGTGCAACTTTGCATGAATGTTTAGTCAGGAAGCTTAAATGGCAACCCCACAATCATACCACGACTCGAGCCAATTGTGAAAAATTTCTGGACATTGGGACAACGTGCAGAAGGTCTCAGTCCTGGCGATATCAATCTGCTCAATCGGGCATACTGCTCCAGTAAGTCTAGTCTATGCCAAACCATTTGCTACGAATGCGAACGTCTGACATGTATTAATGCACTCAACATACATCATGCTAATTTGGAACCTCTTTTGTGAATGTCTTGACTATGAACTTGCACGCTCAATCAACGTAAATGCAAATGTGTTTCCTTCCATGCAGTTTAGTCACAATGACGGCAATTTGTCTCGATACAAAATCGAATGGAATAAATTTGCTTATTTTATAAATACTAGACGAAACCAAGCTGTAGAATTGTGAGGCAGCCGGCCTGTTAATTTTGATAATGCTTCGGTGACCTTTCTTGTACACCAAAACCGGCGGGCTTGGTCGGTCCTGGCCGGGTTGGTGTTGGTCCAAGTCCAAGCTTAATAGCTTCTCATTTCAGTTCTTTCAACAATTTTTATGTTCTTTTGCAAACAATTGATTCTATGTAATTTTAGGATGCTATGATAAAAAGACTTCGTGCGGTATGTGGGCTCTGCAAGGATACTGCAGCTCTGACAGTCCATTTTCTCCTTTCATGGCTTTCAACTGTCCACAATCATGTAATATTTGTCCATGAATTCCAAGTTTATTTGTTCTAATGAAACATTGAACTCTAATAAATAATATATACTTTTCATTTTATGTATATTTGGATATAAATATATACTTAACCATATCCCTGTCTTTATTTGTTAGTTTACATAATCGTATTTAAAGCTTTTCAATTAAAGCAAAGTTTAATTAAAATAACAAAATAAAAATTAAAAGTAACATGCAACTAGCTATCTATGGATAAATTCACGCTGACAAGATTCTTCTGGCATTCTAACTTTAAGCAATTTTTTTATATGTTGCTGAACTTTTACTCAGACCCAGAGTACACAGCAAATAAAATAACTTTATGAATCGTTCGCAAGATATAAACTAACTCCTTGATATTAATTAATTCAGGGATCATTCAGGCTCTATGTGATTCCTGCCCTTTTTGAGAAGAGAGCAGCAACAATCGCTAATAGTCTCTCATATGCAAATGGAGATAACTTTGGTGTTCAGATAAGTTTTGCCTAACACTTTGAAAGTAAAGTTTGGTATGTGGTCATACCATACTTTTCCTTTACCTGCCTGGGAGGATAGGAAATATTTTGTATGAACTGAAGATGAGATTAGATCCTTTATATACTGCAGTTTGTGTCTATATCAGTTTGTGCAAGCAACGGCCAACAAAGATCTTTTTCCGCACCATTTTTTATAGTACGAGGCATTTAAAGTAACTGCTGTTGACTGAGTCGATATATTAGTATGATCAAAGGTAAGATTAGTATGGTCTCGGCCTCACTATATGTAGCTTTGATATAAAAAAACAAAGATTCACGATCCATGATACGAAACTGTCTATAGTTAGTTGTGCAATGAGTGAAAGAAGCTAATACTACTAACGAATATTTGTCCGCTCCAACAAGCTCTCAGTTACAATCGTTCAATCTCCACTAAGCAGAGGAATCGAGCATTATTTTGCTTCCGAGAATGATAATGCCAATACATATGGTAATGGCCGACAGCCACCCATAGTATATGACTGATGGAGTCAGTTCATTTGTTGCGTTGGTTGTTGCTTCATGCTGTGGTCCTGGAGTAGAGTATGCTTTCTGCTGGTGCTCTCCATTATTCATTTCAAATGGTACTTCGTCGGAGGAACCAGGATGGTAATCAGTGGATCCTGGAATGGCATCGTGCGGCCATTCACTGTTGTCACCATTTTCGAGGGTATGCTCGGACAGCCCCGTCGTCGGTGGATGCTCGAATGTGTTATCTATCGGAAAGGTATGTTTGCTTTCTGTTTTACCATCTAACGTTGTTATTTGTAGCGGTTTTTCGCAAAATATGTAGGGATCAACACCTTCAATAGAACGCTCAGCTGAATGCAACAATGGTATTTGCACGTTTATGCAGGTTTCAATTGTGTAGCTGGTGTTGGGTATTAAATTTTCTATCACTGCTGATTTCTGACTGTTCGGAAATATGTTTTGCCAAGCACTTTGTGTGTAGTCTTCAATATTTCCTTGAAAAGTGCTTTGATGCACAGTGGTGGTGACATTGATGACAAATGGCAAATCAGTTGTAGAATAAGCAACATGAACTGATTCGTTGCTGAGAACCTTAACTTCCTGAAGAAACCATGTCTTTTCGTTGCAGTCTTGTCCACACGGGTCAACCAAATGACACTTTTCGCAGCCATCTTCGTCACTGAATGAGTAGTGATAGCAGAAAATATACCATTTTGTCATTTCTAGACCATCAAGCTGTTCTAGCTGAATTATGTGACCTTCATCCTGGTCGCAACCAAGCGGAATGTTCCCCTTCCAGTCAAAATAACTGGTACCCTCTTTGCACCACGTAATATTTACTAAAGCCGTAGGAAAGCTTCCTACTACACTGTCACTAAGAATAGGCTTTTCAAGATTCCATCCAGGCTCAACGGCTGCCGCATAGACTGTATCCACACCACAGCATATCTCAATGGTACCTGGTGATGGCACGTCGAACCATTTTAAGTCAGAACATGAACTGTTGTAGCCAGTAACGCACGATAATATCCCGAAAGAAGTAACAAGCTTCAACAACATTACAGAGGTGAAAGAAGACCTAAACTGTTACCTAACGCTTCTTCGTGCTAATTGCGGATTGCGCCTGAGGTGTAACAATTCGCAGGATGTTCCATTTGCGTGAAAGTGGAGCTTTTGAGAATTCTCTTATGATATGAAAACTATTTTGTCAGTTTTGACAGTTTATGAACTTACACTTCAGGTAAACTCTATGAATATCATAACGCTTAAGCAAAAGTTAGGTTACGGTTGACATATGCTACACTTGAATCCTGTTACAAAAATGTCAATATTTAAGCGATAAATGAATAAATTCAAAACTATGATGTGATTATGAACATGGCTATAATTATATAGGAATTGTGTTATGTTTCTTACTATATTATGTTATAATTGTTACGTACGTGTTTAGATGTGTAACATTAAACATTTAATATTTGGAAAATCCAACACTAAAGGTATCTTTATTGTTCATAATGTTTCTCCTTCCGTTTCTACAAAGCTTCATACACTATATTGAGCGTACTATTAGTACAGGACTTTATCACACTGTTTTTGAGTTTCATCAGGCAATCCCGCTGATTCTGTAGGCAGAACGGAAATTGTTCCAAACCTGTGACTATGGTAACTATTCATTCCTGATGTAGGCTACAGATTGCTAGAAAATGCAGAGCTCCATTTATGTCACGCAGCTTTCTCAAACAATGCCAGTAATGAATTTCTTGACTAACAGTACAATAATATAGGAACTCATAATGGCATCTTCTGAATGCTTTGCTTGGCACAATCTTATTAATCCTCAGTAGTAGATTTATGGCGGTACTGCGACAGCTAGCTATGCTAGCTAAGTAATGCGCTGTTCACAATGATTTAATTTTAACCAGTTACCTAATATTTCATAAGATTTTGTTTATTACCTAATATTTTATAAGATTTTGCTATTATTACATAATGTTTCATAAGATTTTGCTAAAATTACGTAATATTTCCTAAGTTTCAACATTGACTGCGTAATGTTTCGTAAATTTTCGTAATAATTACGTAACATTTCCTTCATTACCTCCTCAAATGCGCCACCTCCCTCCTCAAATGCGCCACCTCCCTCCTCAAATGCGCCACCTCCCTCCTCGAATGCGCCACCTCTCTCCTCAAATGTGCCACCTCCCTCCTCAAATGTGCCACTTCCCTCCTCAAATGCGCCACCTCCCTCTTCAAATGCGCCACCTCCCTCCTCAAATGCGCCACCTCCCTCCTCAAATGCGCCACCTCCCTCCTCAAATGTGCCACTTCCCTCCTCAAATGCGCCACCTCCCTCCTCAAATGCGCCACCTCCCTCCTCAAATGCGCCACCTCCCTCCTCAAATGTGCCACCTCCCTCCTCAAATGCGCCACCTCCCTCCTCAAATGCGCCACTTCCCTCCTCAAATGCGCCACCTAACTCCTCAAACATCACCGGAAATGACTATTACTTAGCCGAATTGTCCGAGGAAATTACTATTACCTAACCGGATATGGCTATGACATAACGGGAAACATCTCCAAAAATCCATTACCTAACCGGAAATGACTATCACATAACCGGAAACATAATCAGAAATGGCGATTACGTAACCGGAAACAATTCTGGAAATCTATTACATAACCGGAAGTGGATAAGACCATTAAAGATTTAAATTCATAATTTAGATTTTTTATTAAATTGACTCGTATGGGGTGTCATTTCAACGCAAATGACCTGGAGATTACGAATATCTAAAAAATTTTCAAAAAATTTTTGAAAAATCTAAATTGCTAGTTTAGATTTTTCATAAAATTACGTCATGTAAGGTGT
>JASAND010013048.1:0-77631 GCA_030248195.1 Trissonchulus latispiculum
TTGTTCGTCCGGGGTTTGCTGCCGCCGATTGTCATCAGAACCGCTAATGTTGAACCTCCGCGTTTTTGACCTGGCGGCCCTCCAGTGCAACGGGTGCACAGTTAGCCCCTATTTGGTCGCGGCTCTTGCAGGAGGCAGGTTCTTCGGCTCGTCTTCCTCAACCGATTCGGGGTTAGGCGCTATTCCGCATAGGGGAGGCTCAAGCGGCGTGGATGACGTTTTTTGGCGGCGTATTCCTTCGGTGGGCACTCCGTTGCAACGTGGAATTGCTTCCACTGCTGGGACTTTCTGCAGCTGAACTGCAAGAACGGGTTGGTCATCCTCCGCCTTTCTATGCTTTTGAGGTCGCCTACCACACAGTGGGACAGGGAGACACTCAGGTATTGGACCTGTTGAGGGTCCTCTTCTAGGTGCCTTCAGCTCCATCCTGTGCCGGGGTGGAACATCCCGTTTGGTATGAATCTCTCGGCGGATCGTTCGCTATTTCAGCTGTCGCCTGCTTTACCTGGAGTATCGGCTTGGGAAGCGGGGATTCCATCTCGGTCCACTTCGGTGGGCCCGTTGGGGCGACCAGCGACCCTGAGACGGTGTCCTCGGCCTGTTTTTTAATGGACGCCCAATGTCAAATTTCATTTGCTACCACTCCACCTGTGGTTTCTGATCGGCAAGTACCGCCGTTCCCAGCCTCCGCAACCGAGTGCTGCATCCACCAACGGCTGGACCAGTGGTGGCCGGACTCATGTTATCAACCCGGTCTATCACCGTGTTGTGACTGATTTGGTTCTGGCTGATTCGGATATCGAGGGGTCTTCCACCTATTTGCATGCGGATTTTTGCCAAAGCACACTGGTGATGCTGAAGGTATGGTCTTTGAAGGAAATCCGCCGGGTACCAATCCTCAGGGTTCCGCCTGAGGATTCTTGCCTGGGGCTGAACCCGTACTGCCATCTTCTATCCGGGGGAGGATCGGTATGGTCTTCCGTTGGATAAGAAGGCGGGTACCCCACCTTTCTTGGGACCTCAACCCTTAGATCCCTGGGTTCGTCAATCAGTGGCCGAGCTTCTGGCGGTTTCGGATCTTGCTGTTCCGTTTCGCCAGTATGCCGATCGGTATTGGCAGTACGCGGAGCTTCCACCAGTACAGGCCATTTCGGGCTGTTCGGCTTTAAATCCGTACTTTGTATACACAATCGCCTTTTGGGACGAGTGGCTTCTGGGGCAGGCAGCTCCATTGGCTGTTCCATTTACAGCGCTTGATGAGTATCTTGAGGAACTGAACCGGCTGATTCCGGGGGCGCATGTGTCTTTTGAGACGCATCCCACCCCTGTTCCTCCGGGGTACGATCAACTCCGTATCCAACCTGAGCGTCCGGATTTTTGGCAGGCTACATTGCGGTTACCACCTTTGGCTCGGGAAGGGGTCTTGGTTTATCCGGGGATCGAATTAGTCGGGAAAGCCGCGCTGGAATCGTGTGCCAAAGTGGCCGCAATCGCCCAGCTTTACCCGTTTTTCTATATTTATCCATCTTTGTTTCGGTTTCAGCCTTTGCGTAAAATGATTGAAACTTGGACCAAAAAATCGAAGTTTTTAGAAAAGAAGGTTCAGGCGGTCATACAGGAGTCTCTTGCCCATGAAGCCATGCAGCCCGGTGAGGCCGAAAATTACGGCCCGGTGGTTCCCTTTTTTGGGGAACATATGGTGGCCTCCAACATGCATTACATCCCGGAAACCAATGAGCAGGGACATCGACCCTATTTAAAGGTCTATGGGCATGAACATCGTTTTTCTGAGGGGGGTTACCAACATCGTAAGACCGATTACTGGTTTTGTTTGCCTGAGCCTGCTCGCTACCTGGCCTCCCGGGGTTGCCCGTTTCAGGCTCTACAAGGTGCGAAGCATTATACCAGGGGCTGGTTCCACCATTCAGTTCCGTTTCGCCGTTTTTGGGAACATCCGAAAATCCATGTGCGAGCATTTGTCATGCTCGAGGTTATTCGTGCAAAGGCTCAAGTTTGCCCATCGTATCGTGAGTGGCTTGCATCGACCGGGGTCCGTCTCATTGCTGAGGCTTCAGATAATGAGTATTGGGGCGTTGGCAAATCGCAAGTCATGCTCCAACATATGGGGCCCCAGGATTATGCACATTTGTCGTGCTTAAATCCTACTCCTGCGGCCCCCCATCAAAATTGGATGGGCAAACTGCACATGGTCTTGCGAAGCGAACTGTTTTCGGATCTACCTAACCTGGTTACGATAATGCGTGAAGAGCACCGCCAACAGGAGGTCAGGGCGGCTGAGGCTAAGAACGTTTAGGGAGCGTTGTTGTACGTTGTTGTTGTTGTTGTTTGCAGCCCCCTGTATATGGAAATTTTCTTTAAAAATTTCTTCAGTGCCCGAGCTGATTTTCTTATAAATTTTGTTTATTTTTCTCGAGTATTTTACCTTTCCATGATGATCTTAAGGGTCTTTCTCGTTGATTAAATTCCATTCTGCGGAATTTCTTGCTGTGTTGTAAATTTTCGTCTCGTTTCTTGTTTGCTCGGGCACATTTGATATTTTGTGTATTTCTATTTACTCACCGTCTGGCTAAAGGAGTTCTGGGGTGGGCGGCTCGCTTTGTTGACCTAAGACTGGGACACGGAGTGAACCGTTCCCCCCAGACCCTTGTTTCTTATCTTTCTACATCTGACTAGTATCTAACAGTTTTCGAGTCTTCGCCGTGGTGTGGGTCTCCAAAGGTCGTTACCTAAAACTGGGTCGTCTTTGGGTACTCACACCGCTGCGACCATGCTGCAGTTGAGGGGCTTTTGTGATGTATTTTGTCTGTTTCTGCATTTATTCCATGGCATTTTTTCTTCGAGTCTTTAAATTTTGTGCTTTATGCTTACTACTTTAATTTTTGTTTATGTTTAGGTGATGGTTTTCTTGTCGTAACCGGTCCCCATACCCCCATTCTGCGCCAGGCGTGCCCCACGACGGATGCTGAACGGGAGCTGGACTCTGTTGTTGCTGTTCTGGTTCATCTGGACTCTCACCCAGACTGTAACCCCGGTATTCCAGACGGTGAACTGTTTCTGTTGTGGCCACTATTTGCATTGGATCTGACTGTAAGAAGGTGGCTCTATTTGCCTCCGCTGTTTTCTGGACTGCTATCTGGTCCTCTGCTTTCTGTTGGGGCCTGATTTTTCTATCTTTGGTTTGGGCCACTGATCCTGGCCTTAGTTTTCTGTGGGGTCTTGGCTGGTCCTTTGACTGTTTACCGGGTCCTGATCATATCCCGGTTCTCTTTTGGCCTCCTTGCTGGTTTGGCCAACTTTCTATGATGGGCTTGGCCGTTTCTAAGTCGGCTTTCCGGTGTGACCATTTGTGGCCGATGGTCCTGTTTGGGTTGATTTTTGTCTGGTCCGGGTTCTTCCATCTGGACTCTTTCTTCTGTCGGGTCTGTTCCCGGTGTCTGCTGGAACTGTCCTGATTCTCCCATTGTGAAGTTGTGGATTGTGTGCACGCCTTGGACGCTTGGTTCTCCCCTTGTTGTGTACGTGTTGTGAATTTTCATTCCATTTTTCTGCTTGTCTTTGTGAAGTATAATAAACAGGGGGAGGGGTTTGATAATCTATGCTGTTCAGTTAGGGAGGGTTCCAGTCTATTTGTTCCCCAGTTTCTTTTTGTTTCGGGCGCTCCCTATTATCTGTGCCTATTTCTCTGGTAGCTATTCACTGGTAGCTTGTTTTTCTTGTTGGCCATGTTTTGCCATTTACCAGTTTGCCTTATTGTTTTGCCTTTAATCTTTGTTTTTATATTTCTACTGATTTTTGTGTTTATCTTATTCTCTATGCGTAATAAACCGCTAGCAAGTTTCTGTATTTGTTGTTTTCTTATAGGACCTTAGTTGGATTTCTTCAGTGGGGTTTGTATCTGTGGGGCTGGGTCCCCCGGTGGGTAGTGTCCCCGTTGTATTCTGCTCTTTCTGTCTGTTCGGCCTTGCGCGTGGGGGTCCATACGGGTGTCTAGTTGTGTTGTTTTCCAATAAGTATCCAGTCGTTTCTCCAAAGTCGTCAAAAGTTGTCAATTGTTTCGTTTTGTTTAGTCGTTTGTTTCGTATGATTGTTTCGTCCGTCCAAAACTGGTTTAGTGTTTAGTTTCGGTCACAGCCGATATAGTTTTACCCAGTCTAAGTCCGAAGTGTCAGCCCGGACTCGTCTGTGAGCCGCGTAGTTCGCAGGTCAATGGGGATCGTCTGGCTCCATTTTTACTTTAGCTAGTTCTAACAGTCTGTTTTATCTCTAAAATTACTACTTGGAGCTCCAAAACTAATGTAATCCAGTTTTACCATTGTCTAATATTTTGTGGCACCCGTATTGATCGCCGCGCGGGGGGCCGGCGGCGGAAAAGAGGGGGTATTTTGTGGGATATTACCCATTGGGGTACTGATAGCTAGCTGCGCAGCAGCGCAGCACTCAAAATTATATGTTGTGCTAGCTTCACACATGCGATGTAAAGTATACTTTATTTGATGGAATCAGACAACTTTGAACTATTTCGATAATTGTTTCATGAATGATAAAAGTGATTTCTTTTGGGCTAGCTACACGAGTAGCACAAAGTATATATAAACGAGAAAAGTGTAGGTCCAGTTAGTTGTAGTTGCAATTGTGGTTGTCGTCGGGGAGTCAGATAAATTGGGGGTTGACTTATTGGGTGGAGCCGTTTTGGCTGAGTTTAGGATATTGGGAGAGAGTAACGTCCTCCCCTCTACTGTGTTTATCCTACTGTCGTGTTCTCTGACTGTTTTATAGTAACTTCGTATAGTTGTTGAAGAATTAGTATAAGTCTTTGATGTTTAGCGTAATAAAGTCTAGCGGTGTTCAAGTCTATTAGATCTAGGGACGGTCGCTTAGGGCCCACAGATAATTACTCTCCACTTGCATCTGCTAATTTATAACACTCTCGCTCCTTCTCTCGTATTTGGCTAGGACTTAACATCACACACTGAACTCTTACTTGCAATCTTTACTGGAGTCCGACATTAGTTTATTACAGAGGTACACACATAGTACTTCACACCGTTATCCGGCGTAAATACATGTAAAACATAGGTGAAAAAGTCAAATTTACGCCGCTCTGGCGTAAATCTTAAAATTGTGAATTTTTCATATTTACGCCGGATAGCGGTATATTACCGTTATCCGGCGTAAATACATGTAAAACATAGGCGAAAAAGTCAAATTTACGCCGCTCTGGCGTAACTCTGAAAATTCTCAATTTTTCATTGTTACGTCTGATAGCTGTGACGAACTGTTTAAAAAGCACAAGGCCCTTCGGGAATGAGGAATTTTACATAAATTTTGACACTTGTTTATTTGACAATTTTTATGCTCCGAAAATGAAAACATGTCATAGGAAAATACACAAGGCCCTTCGGGAATGAAGCACTTTGTTTGAGGCATTGAGGCAGCATTGTTTGTATGAAATATTAAGTTACTGATCCACCTCCCCTTTGTAGTTGTTTTCCAAGTCCAGGTGCCGTTTTCCAAATGCTCTTTTTTCCGCCGTTAAATCTTTAACATATGTGCTGTTGTTATGCAGTGCCAAATTTAATCCTTTGGCATATTTTTAAAGCTGAGACAGTCCTGCACAAATTTGAAAAGTTGTGCAGTTGATTTGCACAACTATTAGCTAGGGTGCCGGATAGCAGAGTTGGGCCAAAATTTTTATTACAAAACTAGAAGGACAGTATCATTTCCTGTTATATATTTCAAACCGGGTTGAAATCACAACCCTCCTCACTGAGCACGGTTGAGATTCACCCACTTCAACCAACCACTTCAAAACCAACCGTAATTTTCAACCCACATTTAATGATAACATTGGGTTAGAACTCAACCCAAATTTCAACGGCCGGCCATTTCAACCCCAACCCTGTTATTTCAACCCGGCTTTATTCAACCTTGTTTTGATAAGACCGAGTCGATTTTTTCAACCATCGGATCCCGGGTTGAGGGCTCAACCCGAGTTTAGATGCTTGATAGCACTGGCCTCAGGTATAAATAGAAAGCTGAACTAGTCTGCCATGAAAATTCTGCATAAGCAGACTTAAATAGGATACAAATAATAGATTTAGGGAAACAGTGAATGGGGGAAATGAGAAAAGCCAACGTTTATCCCCTGCCTCTCTGAACTATTCAGATTTGACGATGCATCCGCTAACAATTCTCTGTATACCTGAAGGGTCCTGGACCGAATTAGATCTACCCCAAACTGTTGATCAACCATAACCAAACTGAAATGAAAGTGTTCTTAAATCTTTATAATCGATAATGCATGTTTAGCGAAACCTTCAGGGCTTGGAAAAAGCCGATATTATTCCGATTCCAAATATATAGAAAACAGGATGAAAACAGGATCTGGTCTCGGCAAATTGGCCTCGTCGGCTTTCTCTACAACGTATTGGAACAAATCATAAAGGAATGGCTGGACTAGTTTTGGAGTCAACAAAATTTTTTCTCAGATAAAACATTTGAGGTTCAGATGTTTTCACTAAACCAAAAATCAAGTAATGCGTATCACCTAACATGTGACAGGCAGTTTCCAGCCCTGGCCCTCCATGCACAGTGAAGACTCTGATCGATATTTTTATTGATTTTGGTTTGATTTGGCATTTTATGCAGTCTGGCGGCCGCACATGATTCAAAGGCTGATACCAAGTGTAACGGATCAAGATTGCGCATGGTCAACCTTTCCGTTGCAAGTTAGCTGCCCGTCCGGCTTTGTCTAACATCATCCAAAGGGGCCGAGTTTACTTTGCAAGTCACGTAGCTCCCCCAACGTGTATGTTTGGGATTGGGTGGGTTCCCCGCTTGCTATACGGGCAGCTACGTGATTGGGGGAAATTTCTCACCAGGGGGCGTTCGTGGGAAGGTTCTACCCAACACTCGCTTCCGCCTTCAGTCTTAGTACTTCTTTCATCGCGAACACCCGCTATAATCCTCTACGCTTTCTCCCCCAATTATTCTTTGGTATATATTGCATTTGCCCCTTGCTCTCCCCAGAGCGTGGTACTGGTACGTTGGCCGTCCGTATTTCTACTGTAAGTCCCTTTTTTGTGTGTTTGCATTGAATAACTGAGGGCTCTGCCCATAACCTCTTTATATTATTCTTTATAATAACTATTGTTGTTCTTTCTATATTAAAGTGTTGCTACTATCTTTAACTAGGCTAAGTCACTGAGCTCCTACTAGGTAGGTAATTCCTGTTTGAATCCAAATATAGTGAGAGTGAGGAGGCATCTCTTCACTTAGGGCAGGTCATTACCGTGTTTGTTGTCTAGCGAGGCTGTCCCGACCGTCTCCTGTAGTCGGTCCGTTATCTATCTGTGCCACGGTCTCCGCATCCGCTGGTATTCGGAGCGGTAACGGTGCTTGTACGTAGAATCAGGCACTAGCCCCGCTACACAAGGATCCACTGGAATAGGTATCTACGCTTAATCAAGCAATATCCATTGGACCGAGTTGACCATGCACGCAGCAGATATAGGCTCATGAAGGCTGAAGCCCCGAGGGAGCAATATTGTCACCACTGTTATTTTTGGGTGGGTGTCTCAGGTGACGGTTTTCAAAATTTCTCAGTCCTAAAAATTTGCAGAGATGCAGCAGGGCCGAGACGATACATGGTATAACTAAGTTTTAGACATTCCTCAAGAAGAATGCTATTAAAACCCTATATCGCGCATACAGATAGCATATTCCGAAAGGGTGGAAAAGGTGGCAGCGTTACCTGAGACAGTCACCTATTTATGGGATTTATCAGCCGTCTAACCGATACTCTCAGGTAGAATTTGAACCTGTCTGTTTTGCTTATAACTTGGCAGTCCAAGCTAGTCTCTTCACATTGTAAGAAGTAGACACGGAATTGGCAAATTCCAGACGACTGGGCTCCCAAGTGGAAAATGTCCGTCTGCATGAAAACTGCTGTCGCTGTCATTACAAACAGCTCTCTTCACAGCCAATTTCATCAGGTCTGTTCACTTTCAACGCACCGCTCACTTCACATTCCTTGGCATAGTTTTTGGAAAAAGACTGCCATGCAAACAGCGTTCAAAAACGATTATCCGTCAACCAGGTCGTGGAGGAGTTATGATGAACAATCTGCTATCAGGATATTCCAAAGATCTCTCTTCAATACCGATCATCAATCCCTCCAAAACTAAATTAAACTCTATTATTGACATCAGCACTCAGTAGCAATGGAATGGAAATACTCCTTGACCCAGATTCTCTAATCTTAACATGCAGATGTGACTCGTATTCGGCCCGATTTTTTAAGAATTCAGGGGCCAATATTAAGATCACTTCTGGAGGGAAACTGTGATTTAAGGTGGTGGTATCCTTTTGTGCAGTGCTTTTGCGGTGATTTTTTTCAAACGCTATAACTTTCGCAATTTTGGGAGTTGGAAAAAGCTTTATAAAATGTATAAAGCTTATTATCTGAACATTCACATGAGTCTACGAAACCGGCAAAATTGTCAAAAAATAGCAGAAATTTCCTGACATGCTCACATCTAACAGGATGAATATAGACCAAAATTTTTGAACATTGATTTCTCGAAACTGAAAAAACCGCCAAAAGTTCTTTTAGTGCCATGATATGAAGCACATATGGGGCAGAGGGACATTTTTTTGGATTTGGCTCAGCAGGTCTTAACGCTCGAGAAAATCGGCCAAATGCACGGTAACACGAAATTTCGCAACTTCGCTTTGAGTTTTCTTGCTGCTCGATAAGTTTTGCCCATACCAAGAAAAACGTCCATCCGCAAAAGTATGAATTTCAACTTTGCCAAAAATCTCCAGAATCCGTCGAGTAGTTTTTGAGAAATCGATGTTCGAAACAAAATAATCGCAGTTTTGCTAAAATGGTTTTTCGGCCAAATCTCTAGCTTAAAGCAATAAAGTCCAACTAATAGGCATTCATAAAATGTGTATTTAGACGCTGTATTGATTGAGTATAAATAAGCCAACTTTGTCCTTAACATGTTGCTGTAATTTTGAAAAAACTGATTTTCTCGAAAATGGCCATTTTTGACCCTCAAAACAGTTTTTTGCTTATACTGACTTAACCTCTGTCCAACCTAGCAAAAATGATCCTTTTCGTGTCCTATTTCCAGCCATAACAAACAATCCCGTGTCTTGTCTACCTACCGGGAGCCTAATCCCAAAAACCAAAAGTTTCTTATCTTTCCGCCTAAAAATACAGGACTGGGTCCAGAATGTTAAAGAGCACAAAAATAGGTTATTTCGTAAGTTTTAGCTATTTTTGTAAAGGATTATAGCCGTATGAGTCAAAAATACCCGAAAGGAAACGAGCACCTTAAGCTGGCACTGATAAGAATTAATTTTCTAAGGATATATACTGAGTGAGTACTGACGGATTTTACTCCTGAAAACCTAAAACTAGGTCTAGGGCTTGGCTTTAATCAGAGGTTTGGAGCTTCCTGAATAAACTGAACCCTTGAATGAGCCATGTGCTTTCTTGTCATGTCAAGTTTCTCGAATTAGAATGGCAGATTCCAAAAAATGTATGAAATGAAAACTATTGCAAAAGCTGCATCACTCCTTCCCCAACATCAAAATGTAATATAATAGCAAAGTTGCTGGTGTCAGTTGAAAGAATTTATTAGTCATTAATGCTATAGAAAGGAATAAACATTTCCGAACTCTTCTTCAACTCTTCTCTACATAAAAATCACAAACATTGTAATTATTACATAGATTAGAAGCAGAATCTACCAAAAGAAGACCCCACACAGAAGTCACACACTTCATTGGTTTGGTTTTTGGCCTTTGGCAAACAGTAGGTGCACCAGACACCGGATTGGTATTGTGGCTGGAAAGAGGACACGAAAATGAACATTTTTGCTTTTACAACCTTTGAGCTATGTATCTCCAGTGGTTAAGTCAGTATAAGCAAGAAACTGTTTTAGTGGTCAAAAATGGCCATTTAAATCAGTTTTTTTCAAAATTACTGCCACATGTGAAGGACAAAGTTGGCTTATTTATGTAATGAAACGGATTTCGGGTAGTCAATGCTTTTAGCCAATTTAGGTACTGAGAGGTCTTTGCAAATCTCAAACTTCTAACTTTACTCCCTCAGCCCTTTCCAATCGTACAAGTTTGGGGGTCGGGCAAACTTGATTTCAACAAAATACGATCAGAGCACTGGTTAGATGGCTCTAGTTTAGGATCTCATCAAACAATGTTCCGAGCACTGGTAAAATGGCTCGTTTCTCCTTAAACTACCTAATAGTTAACTAACTACTCAACGGAAATTCGAAGTTAGTCAACTATTCCACCTAGGCAAGGTTTCCGTAACTAAATTAAGGGTCCATCCTGCACCTCAAATCAAATCCCTGAACTATCAAAGACAAGCACAATGATGAATTGGAAATTGGGTTTGGCTAATTTAATTTGTTTCTAGTATAACACTTCCAACACTGTCCACTTTAACATTTGATAATTAGTAACAATATTCCACAAGCCTTGATAATCACGTAGCAATACAGAAAGCACAAAATCAAGTTTTAAACCAGTGAACACGACACAGATCAACTCGGGACGTTTGTCATTAGCTCGATGCTAGTTCAACTTCAAAACTCACGTTACCTTTTGGTATAGACGGAATCCAAATAATCCAAAATGAAATGCAACAGATAACTCACAGAATTACAGAGACGTGGTGAGAAAGAGGTGACCGTGAATAAACGAAAAGATACGGGTACTCAACACACAGAATCCCACAGGCACAATCGGCCAGCAAAGTTACAACAGACAGACTCAGGCGTAGTTCAGTCACCTTCTCCCCTCTCACCCTTGTCCACGTGAAATTCTGCGATTTCGGCCTTTTTAAAGTCTTTTGATTTGGGAGCGACCATTTACGAAAGAAAGGCATACGTCATGATAAGCATGACGTATGATATTGCTTTTGGGCTCATGGGACTCCTAAAATTTCTGTTTTAAGACGATTAACCCCACATTCAGAGTTTGAACTTCTTAGTCAGCAAATACCCCAATTAACCAATTCTGCCAAGCAAATAAAATACCAACTGAACAAAGATTACTTCGGCAAACAGAGATTCAGTGCAATTATTTCGGTTAATCCACAAGTTGAGAGTTTGAACGATATTTCAGACATGCAACATAAATTCTACAATTAGTAACGTAGATTCCACAACTAGTTAGTTTAAGAAAGTGAAAAGACAAAATGCAAATACAGAATTGATTAAGAATATTGAGTTATTATTTGCAGAAGTTAGTTTCATTCAACATAAGGTCACACAAAACACAGAGTCAAGAGTTTGAAAGCAAAAAATGAAACAGAATACAGAAAATTAGTTGTCTTTTGACTTGATCCTTGCTTCTGGGCTAAGATTAAATTTTCCTGCCCTTACACTCTCCACCGCAAAAAATGGTGCAGAGTTTTACTAACAGTCGAAAGGTATAGAGCGAAATTGATCATCAAGTGTGAGTACATGCACTAATCAAGTTACAAGTGCAGGGCGTCAACCTAGATGTGCAGAACAGGCAACTAAATGTACAATCAGGCAAACTATGGTACAACGACAGTGCAGAGTTCAAATATCGACAGTGCAAAGTTCAAATATTTACAGGCAAAACTGGTGCGGTGCAGTTCATTGTGTGGCGACGACAGCGACGAATGGAAGACTGAGACAACAGAATCGGTGGCCAGCGCAAAAGTCAATGGCCAATCTTCGGAGGGCTGAGCGGCGATCTCAGCTGGGGATCGATCAGGAGACTGTGGACGGGATCGTCTTTGCTGTGGCAGGCACACACGATGGCGAGTAGTCTGAAGTTGATGAGAAGTTGACTGATGATGATAATATAAAGGGGTGGGGGGGGTGTGTGTCTGGAGGTGATCATGGCAGAGCGAGGGGGTGTGGGAGCGGAGAGCGGACGTGGGAACTGGCGTGTTAGCGTAGCCAGCGACAGTGACAAGTGCGGCTGTTCTTCCAGATGCCGGGAGAAGCCGGCGGAGCAGCAAGGTGATGGAGTTCGATTGACGACGCTGACATGCTGGGTCAGTCGGTGAAGCGGTCTGTGATTATCCCAGACGTAGGGATTCCGGGATAAGCCGGCAGAGCGGCGGTGTGTGATGTTGACGGTCAGGACTGCAATCTGACCTGAACAGGATGGAGAACCAAGGAAAAAGTATCAGAAAAAACTATTGCTGAGATACAGCCTAGAAATACATTGAACAACAGAGATAAGTAACAGTTACAGTGACCGGTTGGTGCCTTTCACCCACCGCAAGGAAAACAAGACAGACAGACAGAAGAGACAGAACAGAGGCAGAAATTCTATGTTTAGCGATCAAGCAGAGGGTCTGAAATCTAGGCTAGTTCTACATTACTTCACAGCGCACACTTTTTTCAATCCATGCGTGTAAATTACTGGACATGCTAGTTTCATTAATGTGCGCTACAGTGCAGTCATCATTTCTTTCCCAGCAGTGGGACTATTTCCTCTATGATTTATGTAAGGCACCTGATAAACCGGACAGATCGCTGAACCGTCACTTAATACTGCAAATGTTTACTCATTAGCCCGAACCAAAGTATAGGTAGCATCAATCGCGTGAGTTCCAGGACCTGAACTACTTTCAAGAGCTAACTCTGGATTTTTGACAGCGCTCTACAGTTAGATTGTTACTATGTCTTACCGCACTCGATCATAACTCAGTACTAACTAACTTTTGATTGGAAAAGTATTCTACATTCCCTTCTTTCTTTAAGAGCGTTCCTGAAATTCACACAATTACCGAGCCAACACAAGTTACACAGAAAGTTACACACTTTAATAGATTTAAAATATAATAGATTTAAAATATATTTAAATTCATCATTTAGAATGCCTTAGATCCCTCATCATTCCTAGTTCTTTCAAAGCACACCGGCATCAGCACTGACAGACATTTCCATCGGATTCAGCAGAGCCAGGACGCTCTACCGATGGATCAATGCCTGGCATGCCAAAAAGAGTGTTCAAGACCAATGTTATTCCATGTGCATTCAAGTGTATGTCGACGGAGCCGTCATGCTTCGTTTTGAAACAGCTAGGGTCGCGCAGGGGAAGCCAAACTTATAGCAAACTAAGATGGCCAGCCGACTTGTGAGCACGCTTGTGCTCGTTACACATCTTTGCCAGGCAATTGTTGACACGGTTTATAACTTTATTCGACTCCGAAACGAAGTTGCCACCCAACCGACGGGGTATCTCCGACAGGACCAAGGTTTTGTCATGATGTTCCTGCAAAAATCGCAAAGTCTGTTTCTGAATCTGGTCAACCACTGCCTTGAATTTCCCCACTTTCTCAGGAGAACCATGAGGATGCCCGGCTCGCACCACAATATTATTAGTGCCCCCGAACGCCACTGCTGCCCTGAATCCTTCATGGAAAGCCAACCGAAGTACCTTAAAAATAACCTGAATCTTTGCCCCTGGAAGGCTGACCACGGTGTAGTCAGATGACGATGGGAAACCTCTGCCTTGCGAATCAGCTACAATCAGCATTCTCGGGTTAGGCATTGATCCGGCCAGGTATGCACGAGCCTCCATCAAGATATTGCCCATCAAGTTATCTCCGGGCAGGCAAGTATCACAGCGCTGCAGATACTTCTCAAGAACGCTTTTGCCCAGGCGGCTGCCCCATTCCGCATCAAAGGGAGAAGCCTCGATCAACCAAGCATCGCCGGTTGACATCAATAGATGGAAAAGCTTTTCGTTCTGCCCATACTTCCTGATTTGAAGACTCAGCACAAGGAATGAGCTTATTCTAATGAAATGGGTCTGATCAAAATGGTAGACGAAGGTGACAACTCAAACTGCTATAAGGACTCGTTTCGCCGTTATCACTACCTAGGAGGTATAAGTTACTTATTATAAGTTACTTACTGCCTATACTTCCTGATTTGAAGACTCAGCATAATGGCTGGCTTCGCGAGGTGCCACAATTTCGGGTTCACTTTCCACTGCAGACTCCTTGACTTACATCTCCGTTTGCAGGCAAACGGATCACTGCTGAGGTTTTCACATCTTTTCTGGCAGAATCGTCTTTACAAATCCAAGATTTGGTCCACTGGTAGGCCTGTTCGGTGGCCTCAAATTCCAGCCCAGCAATACTCAGTTTGCATTTATGCATGTTGGAAAACTCGTCATTCCCTCCGAAGAATGCCACAACTCTACGGCCAGACACCTAAAAATGCACATTAAATTAACCTTTGATGAAGCCAGGGCGCTTCAGTTAATTTGATAGTACATTCGGTAACATTATGAAAATAAGTGCATACTAAATTAAACGTTTCATGAAGCCAGGACGCTTCAGTTAATTTATAGTCCGTTATTTTATCAATTTGAGGTAAGAGTAGGATCTAGACTAACCTCTGCAGAAGCCAGTACGCTTCAGTCAACCTAATAATCCAGACTTCGAGAGTATTTGGCGGCCCACGGCTTAACGATTAAGACTATAACTTTTTGGTGAAGCCTGTACGCTTCAGTCTTATCCTCAATCGTTGCGCTAGTAGGATTAGAATGTTAGTTTTTTGCAAGATGGAGTATATTCCAGAACTTCTGACCACTTGCGGAGTCGGGACACTCCAGGTCGGCCGTTCCCAAACTGATAGTAAACGGTAGTATGGTAGCGTGCAGTTATCTAATCCTTACATCGTTCAGTCGCGAGCTGGGAAGAGAAAAAGCCGAAGAAGAAAAGAAAGTCTGAATAAAAAAACTAAACGAAAGTAAAGAACCCCTAACTCATCGACGTTCGAAATAGTGTTTCAACCGATTTGCGTGGACAACAGTGAACTTATTGGGTTCGTCCTTTCGGCAAATACGGTAGGTAACTGGTGATAACTTATCTACAACTACATATCCCTTTATCCATCCCGGCTTTTTCGAGTCCTTTGGTACTCGTTTTAACAGAACTTGTTCACCGACCTCAAACCTTATCTCCGTTGCGTGTTCGTCATACGAAGACTTTTGAGCAGCCTGCGCTCTCGAGATGTTCTCCATGGCTTTGGGATATACTTCGCGCAGTCCTCTCTGGACCTTGCTGAAATATGCTGAAAGGCTAGCAGGTTTGTCTGTGTCCAGAACTCTAGCGACAAACGGACAGTGAACTTCCCGCCCGTACACAAGATGGAAAGGGGAAAATCCCGTAGAAGATTGTACTGCGGTTCTCGCCGCAAACGCCACGTACGGCAGGTAAGTGTCCCAGTTAGTTCCTCTTTCATTAGCATATGCAGCCAGCATCAGCTTGAGTGTTCGATTGAATCTTTCTAACAGTCCATCCGTCTGTGGATGATATGCAGTTGTTTGAACCTTTTTACACCCAATAGAGTTTAACACAGTGCGCATCAATTTTGAAGTAAAGTTTGTGCCTTGATCTGACAACAAAATTTTTGGACATCCGTGCCGATAGACTATTTCCTCTAGCATTAGTTTAGCAATTACTTCTGTCTCGATTGTGCGAACAGCGAAAACTTCTGGCTATTTCGTAAAATAATCAACGAAAACGACGATGTACCTGTTTTTCCTACGCGTCGTCCTAAGCGGGCCAACTATGTCAACTCCCAAACGTTCAAAAGGGCCACCTACGGCGATGGGAACCAACGGAGCTTTGCCCCGGAAAGACGGGTCTTTCAACTGTTGACAGAGATCACACGTTTTGAACCAGTTCATCACATCTCGTCTCATTTGAGGCCAATAATATTTAGCCTGCAGGCGTCCTAAGGTTTTCGAATAGCCAAGATGCCCTGCTGTTTGGCTGTCATGGCTTTCTTTCAATAAGTCAACCTGTAAGGCCGATGGGTTCACTAACCTGAGCCCATTTCTCCTTTTTTTGTGCCTGAATAGTATGCCATTTTCCAGCACGAAATCTTTTGGTCGAATGTTTCTTTGCCATAGAGTAGAATTGCCCAAACAGGTGCCGTCCATCCTACCCTTTATTTTCCTGCAAAAATCATCACGCTGCTGTTCTCGTATGATAGTATCCGTAGACAAATTTCCTAATGTTTCTATTGCAATGGCACAACAGGCGTTCTCTTCAGTAAAGAAGTCTGTTACCGCAGTTACAGAAAGTGGTAATCTGGACAAGCCGTCCGCATTACCATTTTTGTTACCCGGCCTGTGGTCGAGCGTCATGTAACTGTCGTACTGCTGTAACTCGGAAACCCAACGTTGCAGCCTAAAGGAAGATGTCTTCAGCGAGCGGAAGTATTTCAACGGATAATGGTCGGTGTAGACATGAAACTTTTTCCCGTAGATGTATGGGCAGAATTTTCGCGTAGCCCAGATTACTGCCAGCATCTCCAGCTCGATAGTTGAATACCTTGTTTCCGGATCTGCTGGCGCTCTACTCGCATAGGAAACTACCATTTCTTTCCCGCCAAAGCTTTGCGAAAGTACAGCCCCTAAACCAAGCCTAGATGCGTCAGTGCAAATAATAAAATCCCTGGAAAAATCAGGCATTTGCAAAACTGGAGCCGACAAGAGCTCTTTTTTAATGGAAGTAAAAGCAGTTTCGCAAGATCCTGACCAGGCAAAAGTGGTGTTCTTCTTCAACAACTGATGGAGTGGTGCTGCCATCCTAGCCAGGTTAGGGACGAATTTACGATAGTAAGAAGCTAATCCAAGGAATGACTTAACCTCCGAAGGATTGGCTGGCACTGGCAGCTTGGCGACTGCGTCAAGCTTCTTCTCGTCAGGTTTTACACCATCAGCACCAACAACATAACCTAGGTATTGGACCTCAGATTTCCCGAAGACACACTTTCTGCGTTTCAGTTTCAGATTGGCGTCCTTCAGACATTGAAGGACGGTTTCTAAGTGTTGAACGTGCTCATCCAACGTTTTCGAAAAGATAATAATGCCATCTATGTACACCAAACAACAACGCCAAAGATACTTTTTCAAAACGGTACACATAAGACGCTGAAACGTTGCAGGGGCATTCGTTAATCCGAAAGCCATAACTTCAAACTCATATAGCCCTCCTCTGGTAGTAAACGCAGTTTTTTCCTTATCCGCCTCCTCCATGGCTATCTGCCAGTACCCACTACTCAAATCTAACGTTGAAAAGTACTTGCACCCTGACATTGCGTCTAGGCACTCGTCAATACGTGGTATCGGATACGTATCTTTCCGAGTTATGTTGTCGATTTTCCTAAAGTCATCACAGAACCTGTCGCTTCCATCCTTCTTCTTCACAACTACCACAGGTGATGCCCAGGGACTGTTTGATTCCCTGATTACCCCAAGTTTTAGCATATACGCAACGTTACGATTTAACACCTCCTGCTGCGCTGGGCCAACCCTGTAATATTTCTGTTTTATTGGAGTAGGCCCCTGAACGTCGACCGAATGCTTAACAATGGTTGTCCTTCCTAAGTCGCCATCGTTCTCTGAAAAGACCCTGTTATATTTTTCCAGGACTTTATCAAGCCCATTCCGTTCCTTCTCCGATAATGCAGTGCAGGCTTTCCCGTCTACATCTACTGACGAAACTGTTGTATGCTCGGAAAATACAGAGATTGACGAAATTGTTACAATAGATTTCTCGACAACTCCTAGTAAAGTATGCTTTGGTAACTTGATTGATTCGTCAGAGAAATTACACAGCCGAACCGGAATCTTGCCAAAAGAAGTAGAGACAACAGCAGCTTCGGAATGAACTGGCACATTGACCAGTTCTGAGTTGGGTTCATACACTACATCGCAGTTATTGAATATAGAAGAAACTGTAAGTATCTCCGATTTGGGAGGAATGATAACAGGAGTTCTAAGCCGAACATTTCCAATAGTAGTTCTTTTAAAGTTTATAGTTTTCTTCGAGCTATCTTGCTCGAAGGTGACACATAAATTTTGATTCGACAATTGCAGATTCGCCCCGTTCTCCTTAAGGAAATTTAAGCCTAATATACATTGTTGTGTACAGTTTGAAACAACAACAAAAGGAACCAGCAAAAAATGTCTGCTTTCAATAGAAATATTCAATTTTATACATCCACGTACTTTTAAAGAATCACCAGTAACGCTAACGGGAGAGCAGCAAGCTCGTTCTAAGCTAAAATTGAGATGAGAGTCTTCAAGAACACTCTCATGGATTAAATTTATAGCGGCACCGGTGTCCACCAAACTTTTTACCACCGTGCCGTTCAATTCCATTTGCAAATATAATAAATTTCCGTAATTTCACCCTTCTGAAATGTTGATGCTAGTGATACCAGAATTAAGAAAAGAACATACAGTGCATAAATGCTTATTACTGGAGTTATAATACAACATATCGCTACTGGGACTGCTTAGTACTGGCTGCCCGAAGGAGCCGCATCGGGCAGCGTCCACACGTTTCCCTGAACATATTTGACACTGCTGGCTCGTCCCCGTCCACGATAGTCACTCCTAGTACTACCAGTAACGTTGGGACAGTTCCGAGCAAAATGTGAGCTGTTGTTACAGTTATAACAGCCTGATCGATTCCCTGATACCGAGTACCCTCTTCCGCGAGACCGATTGCAACCACGACCTCTTTGAGATAGAAAGAAGCCGTCCAGGCGGCGACCAAGCTGGTCTACTTTCCTGGACAAGGACTCTAAATTTTCTTGAGTGTAAGCAGCACCATTTTCGGTATATTGCACAGCCGAAACGTTTGTACTAGTTGGCGTAGCCATTTTAGATACTGCTTCTACAATTTGACTGTTTTGAGCTATAAGCATTTCGACTTTTGCTCGCATTTCAGAAATTTCAGGTGATGCGTATTTAGGGAAAGCTTTGTCGACATACTCTTGTTTCTTTGCGGCTGCAACCGCGGCATCAAGATTGACAAAATCCTTGCAAGCCAAGGATTTTGCAATCTCAGGTTTGGCTTGATAAATGAAATGGTTTCGGACAATCTTTTGTATCTCTTCCAAGCTACGGTTAGGCTCAGCCCTACGAGCAATACAAATCAAAACTTGTTTAAATTCGTCTACAGTTTCCGTTTCTCCCTGTTTCCGTTCCCGCAGTTTATTCAAAAATATAGCTTTGTCACCTACAGAAGTAAGTTTTTGAATTAGTAGTTCTTTAAACGCAGGGTAGGCCAAACTTTTCTCAGTTTCAGAAAAGCATTCATAAACATGTGCCGCTCGGCCTTCTAGTAAACGCAGTAGAAGCGATTTTTTAGCGTTGTCATTTTGTTGCCACCCATTCGAAATTGCGGTGCGCTCTAAGTTACAAAAATATTCGTAAATGTCTTGATTTTCTACACCGGTGAAACGAGGTAGCGAATTTGCTGACAGTGTAATTAGAGCGTAGTCGTTCATAGGTAAAACTTGTGGAGGAGCCACCTCAGCAATATCGTTTTCTGCATCGCTCAAACTTAATTGTCTACGACGTCTAGGCATTCTTTATGATTTAGATGGTGAAAATATAGAATTTAAGTAAATTATATAGAGATAAGTGTTAAAAACCTACTTTACTAACTGTTAATCCACCCTAAATTACTTTTGGTAACTTTCGTGAATGATCAACGTATTTGACTTAAACAGCAACCATCTAGCTTACATCATGTAGCTTAATTGCTTATGTAATCAGTATTGTTGTAATTTCGATAGTGTACGGTCGGGCCGATTGGCCATCTATTATATTCTCTGCCTTTACCGTATTATTTGTGCCTAATAAACACCGTAAGTTCCTTATTAAACTATGTCTTCAATTGGTTTCTATTAGGGTATCTTTATTAGGGAATTAATCTTTTCTTGATAGTTGCACCCTAGGTTAGGGACTTTATTTAGAACCTGCATTCGTTCCGCCATCTAGTTGCCGGTTTAGTTACCGGACAGTAAACCGGTAGTTAACATAAGTGTGTAACAATCGTGCAACTAACCGTTTTAAAATAGTGCATTGATGGTCAATATGGATTCTTTAAAAGTCTTCGGACTTCTGGCTTCTGATTATTCTTCCTTCGGCCAATGGATCCAACTGCTGTGTCCGCAGATGCAAGCAGCAGACCAAGCGAATTCTGAAGATTCGCTGATTCCACAGATTCCGAAAGGGAAAGTCCGAATAGACAGCCTCGCCAATTGTAAGGCACCTGATAAACTGGACAGATCGCTGAACCGTCACTTAATACTGCAAATGTTTACTCATTAGCCCGAACCAAAGTATAGCTAGCATGAATCGCGTGAGTTCCAGGAACTGAACTACTTTCAAGAGCTAACTCTGGATCTTTGACAGCGCTCTACACTTAGATTGTTACTATGCCTTACCGCACTCGACCATAAAACTCAGTACTAACTAACTTTTGATTGGAAAAGTATTCTACATTCCCTTCTTTCTTAAAGGGCGTTCCTGAAATTCACACAATTACCGAGCAAACACAAGTTACACATGAATTAGATCCCTCATCATTCCTAGTTCTTTCAAAGCACACCGGCATCAGCACTGACAGACATTTCCATCGGATTCAGTAGAGCCAGGACGCTCTACCGATGGATCAATGCCTGGCATGCCAAAAAGAGTGTTCAAGACCAATGTTATTCCTTGTGCATTCAAGGGTATGTCGACGGAGCCGTCATGCTTCGTTTTGAAACAGCTGGGGTCGCGCAGGGGAAGCCAAACTTTTCGCAAACTAAGATGGCCAGCCGACTTGTGAGCACGCTTGTGCTCGTTACACATCTTTGCCAGGCAATTGTTGACACGGTTTATAACTTTATTCGACTCCGAAACGAAGTTGCCACCCAACCGAGGGGGTATCTCCGACAGGACCAAGGTTTTGTCATGATGTTCCTGCAAAAATCGCAAAGTCTGTTTCTGAATCTGCTCAACCACTGCCTTGAATTTCCCCACTTTCTCAGGAGAACCATGAGGAAGCTCGCACCACAATATTATTAGTGCCCCCGAACGCCACTGCTGCCCTGAATCCTTCATGGAAAGCCAACCGAAGTACCTTAAAAATAACCTGAATCTTTGCCCCTGGAAGGCTGACCACGGTGTAGTCAGATGACGATGGGAAACCTCTGCCTTGCGAATCAGCTACAATCAGCATTCTCTGGTTAGGCATTGATCCGGCCAGGTATGCACGAGCCTCCATCAAGATATTGCCCATCAAGTTATCTCCGGGCAGGCAAGTATCACAGCGCTGCAGATACTTCTCAAGATCGCTTTTGCCCAGGCGGCTGCCCCATTCCGCATCAAAGGGAGAAGCCTCGATCAACCAAGCATCGCCGGTTGACATCAATAGATGGAAAAGCTTTTCGTTCTGCCCATAGTTCCTTATTTGAAGACTCAGCACAAGGAATGAGCTTATTCTAATGAAATGGGTCTGATCAAAATGGTAGACGAAGGTGACAACTCAAATTGCTATAAGACCTCCTTTCGCCGTTATCACTACCTAGGAGGTATAAGTTAGGGTTACAGATGCGAGCAACTTATATCTTTGTTGTCAGAATGCCAGCAACTAGATGTTAAGGACTAAGAACAGAAATTATAGGATGTTCGGATAATAAACAGGGAACTCATCGGGCATGCGCGTGCGAAAGTCAAGAACATTATCGGGCATCAAATCATGCAAAACCAAGGGAACATGGACAAGCAACAAGCGTGCTTCTTCACACAAAAACTGCACACCGTTGGTGTAAGACCAACCTTCTAGCTCATGCAAAATAACAACATAAGGGGATTGGCAACGAACATTGGGGCAACGAAAAATCCCACCTCCAGAAGAGGAAATTAAACGACGCAGACGCAGTTTGTGTGGATCGCGGGACAAGCGAATTTCGTCATGCACTGGAAAAACGGTAATCGGGATACCATAAAAATTTAAATTAGTTCGCCACCAACACTCAACGCAAAGAAAAATACAAACTTGGGCCAAATTAGGACTTTTCAGATGGACTCGTTTGCTAACCTCAAAAATATGCGACATACGGGGATCAGTGTAAATATCCACTGTGCCGGGCAACATTTTCAACCCATCCGGCAAGGAATTAGGATCACTGTACGGACCACGCATTTCAATCGGGCAATACAACACAAGAGGCAATTCAGACTCATTTTCTCCTTCCAATTTCTCAACAGGATTTGAGATTTCAGAAATCAACTTTGGTGTCATAGCCTTTTCAATTCACTTCTCTGCAAGAACATCAATTAATCCGTGTGATAACTTTTTATTTTGACACACACATTCTAGAATTCTGCTTGTTTTCTTCCCCACATTATCCCACTTAAAACAGAGAGCATGCAATGGAAAACAGGTTAGATAACAGAGATTATAACAATTCTAGCTAAGTAAACAAGGCGGCTTGTAGGAATCTGGTGGGGCCCCCAAAATTGGAAGAGAAAATTAATCCTTTAATTGCTCTCCTGCTGAGACGTTTGGTCTGTATTAAAGGGAAGTGGAAAGGTCAAATGCAAAAGCCAGTAGTTTGGGGGGCCCATGAGATTCTCTAACTGCAAGGTTAGTGCAAAAGTACAAAGTTATATTGGATTTAGAAGTATCCAGTTTTGAAATTCAAGCAGTTTTCAAATATTTGAAAAGTAATTATGCAATTAAACTGATTGAAAACGTTAATATAATGAATAAATGAAATTAATTTAATTAATTAAGTAAGTAAAGTTTTAAGTTGCCTGGATTAAAATAGAGTTCTACGGTAACTGTACAGAAAATGTTCAGAAAATTGATTTTTAAATTTAAGACTAAATTAATTCCTAAAAACAGTAATGTCCTTAAAGCTAAAATTAAACTGTGTAACTTAGTACAATATTGTTTGATATATAAGAGTTACACATTGAATGAAGTTCGCACTATGGAGAAGCTTAAACTTTTAATTGTGAAATTTATTATAATATAGTAAAACCTTATACCATTGCTCTAACTTTTTACTACTTTACTACTACTTTACTTTACTTTACTTTACTACTTTACTAAAACTACTGTTTTAGAAAGTTTCAATATTTTGTATTAATTTTGGAGTTAGAGAATCTGATGCGGCCCCCAAACTACTGACCTTTACATTTGACCTTTCCACTTCTCTTTAATACAGACCAACGTCTCAGCAGGAGAGCAATTAAAGGATTAATTTTCTCTTCCAATTTTGGGGGCCCCGCCAGATTCCTACAAGCCAACAAGCAAATAAAAATAAATGACATTCAATGCATGAACATATAATTTAGTATCATTGCATATCATTGCACAAAAATCGTCTATAAATCATTGCATAACAAGAATAAGTATAAGGAGAAGGGATTTGTTTTATTTTTTGCGGTTTTCCTGTTTATGTTACTTTTTGTGGTTTTTACTTAGATAATGTTACTTTTTCTAGGAAGTTTTGTACGTTTTTAATATAATCTCTCTATACAGAAAAATACAGTTAATACTAGAAGCTATACATTCACTATATCTATTATTATGTCAAAGTCATATTTTTGATTGTTTTTCTTACGTAATTTTGCATCTATTTTTTAGGTTTTGTAGCAGCAGTTGTTTCTGAAGCCACAATCGGCAGCTGCAATCCGAACGCTTCAAATGGGCGTATAGCCCTAAGACCAAATACTTCTACGAATGGATGCCTATGGAGATGGTAGACCCGAGGTACTGTGCCCAACATGGAGCAGTCGGCAATCACAGAATTCACTTCATAACCTGTGGTAGAGATGTTAACTACCGTGTTACAATGCCCATCATGGAGCAGTTTCAGTTCACAACAACATTCTAGATCATCGGCATAGATGTTACAACCGAGACCTTTTATACAATACAGTACAAATGTACCATTCGCAACGAAGACATACCCGGTCAACAAGCTTACAACAAATCAATAGCTATACAAGTTTAGAGTGTAAAAAACAGAATTTTAGAAAAATATCATTTTTACAGAATTTAACTTTAAACGCTCTTTTACAACATATACAAATTTATCTTTTTTACAGATCCCAACTTTGTTTAACGTCCAAGACTACCTCTCGGACGGGAATTTAGTCCCGCGTAGGACTTGCGGAACGCGTTAGACGCTGCGACGTGCGGAACGGGTTGCGAAATAACGGTGAGGGTCCTGAAAAAAGTGGACTTGTTGAGAAAATCCTGCGCACGTCGGGGTCTGATCCGGCGCAAGCTTTGGTCGGATCCTCGCGTTCTGATAATTCAGAGGAGACCCTGTCTTCCTCGTGCTCGTGTGCCGGTGCGGTAATGACACGAGGCTCCACATACGGTTTCATGTTATTAAACTGCACATTGATACATTTGGCTCTACGATTTCCGGCCGGGTAAACGGTGGCTACACACCCAATGATTTTCTCGATTCGGTAGGGCCCAATGTGCTTGTCAAGGAGTTTGTAAACTGATCCCGCTTAGCTACATTAGAGGCCTTAATCATGACTAGGTCCCCAATTTGGTAATTTGGGTCAACGGCTCGCTTATTGTACTGCTCACCTTGTGCGCTCGGCAGCGGCGGCTTTCTCGCGTGCTAGAGACCAGGCCAATTGGATGGCTTCTGTGGCCTCACGAACATAGTCGAACCCTGAGTATTTAGTATCAGTGGGAATAGCGACATTGGTCGCACTGGGTAGAACAGGGTCCCATGCGTGCAACAAATAATGTGGGGTTTCTCCGGTGGTAGCGTTGATCGAGGTGTTATCAGGCAAACTGACAAAACGGAACCATGTTATCCCATTCTAGATTATTCTCAGAAACGGTGGCAAGCATGTCTAGTAAAGTGCGATGCCAACGCTCAATTTGTCCATTTGCTGCCGGGTGATATCGTGTGGTTTCGAGTTTTCGGGTCTGCACAAGAGAACAAATATCCTTGTTAAGATCGGCTACAAATTCCTGTCCTTGGTCAGAAATTAAGCTTTTTGGAGATCACAATTGCAAAATGACAAATTCCACAAAAGTTTGGGCTACTGTGTAGGCACTTTTGTTTTTAATAAGGATGGCATTGACATACTTGGAAAATGCGTCAATGAAACTGAGAACGTGTTTCAGAAGCTCTTAGAAGCTTTAGAGATATCCATTGGATCACAGTGTACTCGCTCGAAGGGTTCTAAGGCGGCGGAGGGTGACGCAGTAGGGCGCGGGGATTACGCGGGGGTTCTTTTCGTTTTTGACAACGCGGGCACGATTGTATCCAATTTTTTACGTCGGTGCGCATCCGTGGCCACCAAAAATGCTCTGAAAGCCGGTAGAAGGTTTTGTTTTGGCCTCCGTGAGCGGCATAACGACTATCATGACATGCGGCTAGTGCCACTTCGAGTAACGCTTCGGTCACGGCCAAAACTTCCAGAGTAGTGTTCCGAATTCTTTCTAGGTGGACTAGCACGCCTTCCCGGAGATCACAATTTTCAGCCAGAGCAGCGACTCGCATGCTCGGTTGAAGTTACTGGGCAACTCATGGGTCTGTTTGTATTTTATCACTTCCCCCAGTAGCAGATCTTCTTGTTGCAGATCTTGCAATCTGCTCCACGACTTTGGATTCAACGAAACATTTGAACTGTCGCGAACTGCCCTCTCGAAGACTTCACCAAAATGGGCAGAAGTAATGCTTCTCCGTTGTGGACGGCCAGTTTCGGCCGAAACAAATTCGGGTGTCACCCCTTCCCCAAACTCGGGTTCGGAACCAGACTCAAGGTTGGATTCACAATGCTGATCAACCAGTGGTGCTGAATTTCTTAGGAGCGCCTCGCGCTCGCTGTCCGTTTTGGTTGGATCTTTTCCGGGTGGCAACCGTGGTTGTTTCTGCGGGGTGGGCACACTTTGTTCCGAATCGCTAGATTCAGATGCCCGAGAAATTTTAGAAACTTTGGTTCTCACAGCCGTGGCACTTTTCTGTGCTCGGCTCTTAGAAATTTTCGGCGTGATAGTATCTCCAGTGGGCCCTCGTTCAAGCTTAGCAACTACAGAATTGATATGAGCTACGAATTCCTCACTTTCCTCCTGATGAAGGGCGACACCTTTACGGTCATTCTCACTTTCATCTCCTTGGTATCCTCTGGCAACATCCGCGAATAAAGGGTTTCGAGACAACCCATCAGCATTTCTCAACTGAGGGTTGTTCCGGTGTTTTATTTCGAAATCATATTCAGAAAAGGTCATTTGCTAACGGGCAAGTCGCGAATTCCGCCTCGGATGCTTCATTAGCCAACGAAGGGCGAGTGGTCAGTAAACAAAGTGAACGGTGGTCCCCCGTAAAGATAATGCCGAAAGTGTTCAATCCCGAATTTCATAGCCAAACATTCCTTGTCGTGGGTGGAGTAGTTTTAGTACTTTTTCAGAGAACGAGCAGCGTAAGCAACAGGGTCATATTTACCGTCGTCTTGTTCCTGTGACAAGACAGCTCGTAGTCCTAAATCTGAGGCGTCCGTATGTAGGACAAATCCCTTGGCTAAATCTGGGTGAGCTAACACGGGTGCCTCAACCAACTTTTTTCAGTAGATCAAAGGCTTGCTGATGAGTGTTATTCCAGACAAACCTAACCCCCTTTTTCTTCAAAGAATAAAGTGGCGCGGCTAGGTGGGCGAATCCCTTGATGAACTTAGCATAGTACGCGCACATGCCCAAGAAAATTTCGACGTCCTTGATCTGCTTTGGGACGGCCAGATTATGAATAGCCTGTATCCGCTCTTTCAGCGGTTCTATCCTATTTTCGGAAATGATATGGCCCAGGTAAGTGACGGATTCCTTAAGAAAATGGCACTTTTCGGGGTTCATTTTTAGGTCAGCAGCTCGTAAGCGATCGAAAACCTCCTGCATGATTTCGAGGTGCTCATCGAATGTTTTCGAAAATATCAAAATATCATCAATGTAGATGATGCACTTTTTCCATTGTAGATCCCCCAGGATTCGTTCCATGCACCGTTGGAAATTACCAGGTGCACACTTGAGTCCGAACGGCAAGATGTTATATTCGAACAGGCCGTGGAAAGTGTTAAAGCTAGCTTTCGCTTTGGACTCTTCGTCTAATTCTATTTGATTGAACCCTTTGCTAAGATCGATAGTTGAGAAGAACTTTGCGCCCTTCAACGAGGTCATTATGTGATCGATTCGAGGTATAGGGTAGACATCTGGGTCACTGATTTTATTGATCTTTCGAAAGTCGACACAAAGACGAAGTTTACCCCCAGGTTTGGGTACGTAGATTATAGGTGAGCTCCATGGGTTCGTGGAGGGTCGTATGAGCCCATACTTTAACATTTCGGTTAATTCCTCTAGCAGAGGCTGTCGGAGGTGTACAGGGAGTCGGTAGGGAGTAGCGTAGATTGGCTTAGCTCCACCCGTGTTAATATGTGCCTGGAAAATAGTGCATTTGCCAATATTGAACGGGTGCTGTGAAAAGCAGTTCAAGTTTCCATTTAGTAAACCCAAAAATTGACCACGCTCGTGCTCGTACAATTTAGCTTCATCAAAAGAGATCTTTCGCATAGGTGGAGGCAGATCAGTTAGTAGACAAGGTTTTATGCTTTTGCAAGCCTTGACTTGATGCGAGCAATTCCCAGCAAAGACCGGACTTCGACTTCGAAAGTAACTTCCCAACTTAATAGCTTTGCCTTCGGCGCTGCGTACTTTTGAAAAATATACGGGACTTTTACCCTTTTTCAACTCTCTTCTGGGAACGACGTTCCCTAGCGTGGTATTTTCATGAACGACTAGGGCCGTCCCGGTTTCATTTCTCATAATAACAGGAATGCACTGCTGCTCGAGGTTTACCATAGCAGGCAAAACCTGAAATGTAGAAATGTTTCGAATTTTTGTGTGTCCGGTTCAAAGAGTCCCTCATAGTTTAGTGGTTGCAAGCTGTCGATAAGTCCAGGAACGGCGACCTCGCGTAAGCGGGCACGATAACTTTTCGCATAGCAGATTACCGAAACGCAGTTTCAGTCAGGGGTGCATGTTGAATGAGTTTGGCATACATAGGCGGGTGGCTAGGTTTATTCAAACTTAATTCCCCTTTCTGAAAATTCAGACTGAATTCTCCACCATGTTCTAAGATAAAATCAGTGCCAATTAAACAGTCCTCGGCTAGTCCCTTAGGGACCAAGAATGTGTGCATAATGCTAATGCCAGGCGTGTCATAGAATCCAACCGGTGCTCGTACGGCTCCCCTAAATTTAAGGGTTTGTCCGTTCACCCCCTCCGCGCGCGGAGCTTTCTCAAGTGGACTAACGGGCAACTTTATGGATAGCACCAAACCTTCACTCATCAGGCTAAGGTTTGCCCCTGTATCTACTAAGGCTAGGACAGGCTGTTCGCTAACATTAACCAAAATCATCGGTAGCTGTCTATGCGGTACGGTAAGGGCAATTTCTTCTCTGTTCCTGGAAAATTTAGATTGATTAGCAATACCTATTAGATGTAGATCATGCTGAGAAACCGCTTTAGGCGTCCGGAATGGTATAGTGACTCGATGGCCGTGGGCTGATGGCCAAGTTATGGTGTGCTGTCCCAGATCCAAGGAGATTTCGCCGGGGTAAGTGACCATGTAGTCTGAGCCCATCACACAGTCGACGGTCAGTTGCTCTACCACCACGAACTTCCACCTCCGACTGGGAATCTGTCGCTCAGCTCCCTGGAAAAACACAGGTACCGTGACACTACCCTTTATCTCACATCGACCTCCATTGGCGGTACGGATGTACCTGGTTGGCTCTACGGGTTCTAGGGGTAGGCCTAATCGCTCCGCTAATCTGCCAGACATAACTGATACTAGGGCACCGGTGTCAAAGAGTGCCTGCACTGATTGTCCGAGGCTGATGACGAGAGGAACGGTTCGGACCATCAGGACGGAATGCGCATTCACGGGCCTGCGAAACTTTCGAGAGGAAACCCGGGTTGGAAAGCTATTTCCCCTAGGATCCATGTCCACCTGGGGTTCCTTACCAGTTCTCTTACCTGTGGCAACATCCAGACTGTTCAGCACTAGTCCTACCCTTGGTTCGATCTTCCTCCGAGTCGGTATTGTCCCTAGTATCCTGTCGTGAAAACCAAACTATCCGACAGTCAGAGCCTTTCCGGTTCCCTTGATGCAGGTCTATTAGGGGGGAAGTTCTGCTATCCTGACTATCGTCGGTCAACAATTGGGCACTAGCGTCCAACTCGGCACTGTAATCTGACATGGAGGAAGCTATCGAGGCATCTCTCACTAGCGGCCTGTAGGCAGGTGAGATCTGACAGCGGTTAGCTGCGGCCTTTCGACTCCTATCCAACTGCTCGTTGAGCGGTGGTTCCTTTGATCGCAGGGGTATCGTTTCCATTTCCGGCGAGACAGATCCTAACTTTACGGTGGGTTGCTCATCGTCACTAAAGACTGCTTCACTAGCTCTACGAACATCGACGGGGGCTGAAATCTTTGGCCTAGAGGACGGAGAACCACGTCTGGGTCGCCTACGGATCCGATCCCCACACTTTCGCCCACAGGGTGTGACCCACCATACGATTACACACCCTAACAAAATTATAATTATCACACTCGTAAGACCATGGTTTAATTGCAGCGGAATCAACTGCAAATGAACATATTTTCCCATTTGGTTGTGGATTAGGTTTCGTGCTTGCTCGTTTTCATACTCGGCAGTTGAACGTTCGGTAAAATGTAAGGGGATCCGGCCCAAAGGAACAACCATTTCCTTGAGTTCGGCCGTAGTAACGGTAGTACGGGCTATGCCAAGGGTGCTAGTTAGAATGGTATTCCCAATGATCAAATGTAAGTACCGGCCGTGCTCGAACCAGAGAGTCCCTGTACTAGGGACTGCAACTCTTTCTCCCTTGGCAACACGATTTAAGGCCGGCGAACGAGCTGCTATAACTTCGGTATAATTTGTACGAATTATTAAGCACGCCAGCTGGCGTAGTGCGATATACAGCAGAATTATCCAATATTCAGAACAGCTGGCATATTTCTTTTGGAGGGTTTCGTCAGAAAAGGCGATCAAAATTTGCAAACACCTAGCTTTTGGACTCGTCACAATGGCATTTGGAGGACAGAACCAAAGTCCAAGGGCTGTTTTACATTCCGAAACGTCAATCTCGCGGATCTCCCCTGTGTCTAGCCGTTGAGCGTGTAAACTTGGGGTTGGGTTAAAAACAAATTGCCTGCAAATTTCGCAAAATCAGAACAAAATAACTGAAAAATTGTTAACTTGTTAAAATTTGGATTCTTTGTGGTTAAGGATTACGGTAGAAAGGCGCTCCAATTTATTTTTATTAATAGCTGAATCTTTGGCCTAACCCATCACTTTGTGACTGAAATCTGATGCGAGTTTTGAGGACGGAGTCTACGAGTTTTGAGGAGAGATTGATAGCTTCGGACGAAGCGTGGGATAGAGTCTAAAGAAAGGGGTTGGCAAAGCAGTTAAAAGTTAGTACACTAACTGAGGGCTTCCCGTCATGTAGCATACTAGTTTTGCAGTTTGAAAATAGGCCATCTGGCAATAAGTTTTAGCTTTGAGTCAAGCCAATGAAGTTTGCACCGTTTTCCAGTCAATAACTTAAAATGAAGTTTTGCAGCCAATTTTTAATTCAAATCTATTCTGCATTCTATTTTGCAATTATTTTCTTGTTTATATCTGTAACAAATTATGCTATTTTGACTCTACCTAATTTGTTTGTCTGGTTAAAACCCACTTGGGTTTTAACCCATTTGATTCAGGTTATGATTGTGGTATTGCTTATGACCTTGCCTCAATAAATGGGTTTGCAGTTGGATTAAAAGGACCCTGTGCCACGTTGGCTGTATACGGCAGTTAGCGGAACTTTGATTTAACATTGGCCACTCCGGGCTACGTTGACAAGC
Organism: Trissonchulus latispiculum; assembly: GCA_030248195.1. Taxonomy (NCBI): domain Eukaryota; kingdom Metazoa; phylum Nematoda; class Enoplea; order Enoplida; family Ironidae; genus Trissonchulus; species Trissonchulus latispiculum. The sequence continues at coordinate 30,825 of JASAND010013048.1, forward strand.
GTATTCAGGCATGGGAGCTAGGGCAGTGACCCCACGTTCCCTAGAAATATATCCCACGTTGTGCACTGCGTAGAGGGGCCGAACCTCCTGTGACAGTGGGACTGGAATTTTCAACATAAAACCGAATCGCAAAGTTTCAAAATCAATTTTGATTGGGTATACTTTCCCAAACTGATATATGAGGCTCGGTTCCTGACTTAACAAAGAATATCTCAGCGTTGGGTGATTGCGTATTATTTCTTTCAAAGTTTGCAAATTTACCAAACTTGGCGTCACCCCAGAACGTAACCCAGCGTGCATGACAGAATTCAACCCATCCCTTAGGGATGACGTGAAAATATGAGCGAATAACTGTATGTAAATTTGCCTCATATAAGAGAAATTTGAACAGCGCGCTCGAATAATCAACGTTGCTAAATCTTGTACCGTATGATGCAAGAAGGCATAAATTTCTTCATTCGCGTGAATAATTTTCTTAACCGAATCGGTAATTTTAAGCTGTTCCTCCCGAAGTGTATGAAATCCTTGCTGCGACAGCCTGAACCTTCCCATCCAATTTGCCCATGTGATAGGTATTTGCGAGACTGTTGGCTATCCCTCCTATTCCCAAGGCGCCAGCTAGTAGAAATTCGATAAAGCGTTTTTGTCGTTTCGGAGCTTCGCTTGTCATTGGGTAAGAAGAGCAGACCCCGGGGGTGGACCTACAAAGACTGGCCAATAATTTGGAATAAAAATGCTTATTCAAAACTCGAAAGTATAACTTTCGATATTAAGCTTTGATCTGTTCGATTTCCTTATCCAAAAAATCATGTTGCGGGCAACTTTGGTTGATCATCCTAACGCAGTATTGGTCGGCCTTTGATTTTCCGGTGGTTAAGTGGATACAATCCTCCTCGTTTGCCCATTCAGGCGGTTTCCAATTTGGAGATCTTGGATGTACGGCTAACTGCACTATCAGGGCTAAATACTTGGTCTTTTGAGAGATAACCCCAATTCCTGTGGGACTCAACACGGCTCCCCACCTAGGCAAAACGACAGTTCCAATTTTGACAATTTCGTCGGCTAAAAATGCGAGGAGGACATGTCGGAAGCAGTTTGTGCGTGAGCGGAAGCTACAAAAACAGCCATGGTCATCCAAAACAAAGGGACTGCAAATTTTCGAAGAGCCCCCAACCCCACATACACAGACAAAAACGGCAAAAACAAAATAGCTAAGACATTACCAAACTGGATTACGATGAAACGTTTTTGTCGCTTCGGGGCTTCGCTCGTCATTGGATAAGAGGAGCAAACCCCGGGGGTAGACCTGCAGAGACTGGCTAGCAGTTTTGAATAAAAATGAGTATTCAAAACCCCAGAGTATAACTTTCGGTATTCAGCTTTGATCTGCTCGATTTCCTTATCCAGAAAGTTATGCTGCGGGCAACTTTGATTGATCATTCGAACGCAGTATTGGTCAGCCTTAGATTTCCCAGTAGTTAGATCGATACAGTCCTCCTCGTTCGCCCATTCATGCGGTTTCCAATTTGGAGTGATAGGAGGTACGGCTAACTGCACTATCAGGGCCAAATATTCAGTTTTTTGAGAGATAACCCCAATTCCCGCAGGACTTAACACGGCTCCCCATCTAGGCAAAACGACAGTTCCGACATGCCGGCTTCCATGTGACCGGTTGGAGAGTCGGTCACTGCCACTAAAGCCCGAGTTACCGACCTCCGGGGATGTCGGCGGGTGCCCTCCCAATCTTGCTCTCCGCTTTGCAATTTTGATCGCGTCACCGCGAATTTTGGACAGTATTCCCTTTTCATCTCCGGGGGCATCCGATCTCTGGGGTCTCGCCGATCCCGTTCTCGCTGCTGCTCTCGACGTTCGCCCCAGGAATCTCGATTAGGCCGATAATTTGACTGCTGCGGGTTTTCCCGACGCTCAGAGTAATTTCCGCGGTTGTCACACCAATTTCCAGGGTCGTTGAGATTCGAAAAATTCCTATCATTGCCGTTTCGGTTGGAGTAATTTCCATTTCCTCCCGAATTCCTGGGATCTCGGTTTCCGCCTGAATTTCGGTTATAGTTTCGGTCAGAATTTTGATTTCCTCCCCTGTAAGCTCCTCCGCCAGGCTGGCGGCATTCCCTACGAACGTGCCCTGGCTTGTTGCAATTGAAACTAGCGAAGTAGCGAGAATGGGTTGCCGCGGCATTTTCCGTTTATAGATGGCTATATCTCCCAAAAGAGGCACCTTTGTGACCCAGTATAGTCTGTTTCGTGTAGTCCGTATCGAGAGCTCTCAATAGAGTACCATATTGACCATATTTAGAGTTGTTTAGATTTTTGGTCATTTTGGTAGATTTTGACCATTTTTGACCCCTTTGAAGCTCCGTAACTCAATTTTCGTACATTTTGGCGGCTTGGCCCTGTTAGAACATTTTATGTACTCAACGAGAGCTTTCGAATGACACCGATATGAGCTCGATCCGAGAACTTTCAATTTTGAGCCATTTTGACCGTTTTTGGCCATTTTTGACCATTTTTCGCCTCATAACTCAAAATGAGTGCATTTTCAAGCCTTGACCCAATTACAACTTTTTCATTACTCGTCAAGACCTTTCGAATGATACCAAAATTAGCTCATTTGGACAACTTTTTTATTTTACTCATTTTTACTCACGGGGCTGCTCCGGGAGCAACCTTGCTCCCCCGATGCTCCCCGCGCTTCAGTCAACACTTCACCCCACCCCCAACCCCCACTGCAAATTTCAGCCAAATCGGTCGACCCTAGTAAAAGTTAGAGGGGAGGACAGGGGGTGGTCACGAGAATATTAATAATAATAATAATAATAATAATAATAAACGGACATACCCAGATGAAAGGGTTGCCTTTTTGGTGTAAAAAGCGGCAACCCAACAAGTGGTGCCGGGCGGTAGTTCTCGGCCACGGTCACTGCGGCTGGGGCCATTCAACTTCTTGGCCGTTTCAGTCTCTAACTTTTCAAAACGGATTTTCAAATTTTTCATGGCTTTTTCAGCTTCTGCGATGGCAGCTGGAGCATTTGTCTCGCTCATAAAATTCGGCTCAAGAAAAGAAGGATAGGCCTCGCCTGGATATTCTCCCTCGGACTTTAGGGCCTTTTCAACCGCACGTTCCAAAGTCTTACAGCCAGGCGTCACCCGAACTGTCAGATCGTTACGCAAAGCAAACAGAAACAATCGTAATTTTAAGAGCTGAAGTTGTTGGTCACTAAAACCATCTTCCTCCTTAAAACTCAGCCTCGCATAACGGTTTAAAAGCATCAAATAATCCGTCACAGTTTCTTCCTTTTCTTGCTTAACTTGAAGCATTAGAGAAGAGGCATGTAGAGCAGCGTGTGGAGGGGTCATCACCTTTTTAGCAGCCGAGACCAACTCATCTCAGGTACCCCGACAAGCTTTTGGTACCGACCGAAGTAACTCTATGGCTCTCCCCCGCAAAGAACTTGAAAAGGTTAAAATAGACTGCCCCTCATCGAAACTCATAACCTGGCAGAGTGCTCATAGTGCTCGACATGTTCACCAGTTCTCCTTATTTTTCTGCTTCTGGAGTTTCTTTTTGTACTTCTTTCATGTGCAAACGTACGTATCCCGTACGAAGGTCATAGGCTAGGTTTCGGGTCTAGTGTATGCCTCAGGCTGCAGGACACACCCGTCCTTTGCAGCCACTTCAGGGTTACCAGACATCGCTGTCCACCAACCGGAGTCATCACTGTCCCAGAATCTAGGTTCTGGATGCGATGGAGGGTTAAAAGGAGCGGATCCATCGACCCGATAGGTGGTGTAGGGGCAACAATCATGTTAACAAGGGCCATGGGTTGGGAGGGACACCCGTCAGTATCTACTGCCCGAGCTCCTGCTGGGCGTTTCCCTGGTCTGGAAAACCCTCATAACGCAGTGGGCCTATGATACCGCGGCCCCACCGTCGGCCCCGCCCAGCTTGCTGGTTATTATTATTGTAACGGTTACTACCACCGTTATTCGCAGCTGGAGTGGCCGGAGTAGGCCTATTGGCATTGCCTCCTAAACGAGCAAATATCCTTTGCCGTTGTGGGTGGTCAGAGCCAAGTATCTGTACACCAGTCAGATATGTACGGCATTAGCGTAACGGATGACCTGGTTGCTTACACAGGAAACATAATTCCTGTCCTTGATGTTGGGCCCACTGGTTTGGTGGAGCCGTGGCCCCCTACAGGCTGGTGCACACCTGCACGCTGATGCTGTGGCCGCTGCTGTACCGCAATGGCTTGGGCAAAGGCTTGGACTGGGGCTTCCTCAGCCATCTCAGCTTCTACCGTCTCTGCTATATGCAGGGCACGGTTGACCAGCTCGTTCTCCCGAGCGTGAGGCCAAAACTGGAGAGCTCCGCCAATACGCTTTCTGACGTCCTGCCGTAATTCCCGGCAGAACTGGGTACAAAGCTTCTTTTGCCTCTCTAGAGGCATCTCGAGTGGAAAAGCCTTGGCCGCAAGCAGTCGCAAAGACGCGACAAAATCGTGTGCTCGCTCATTAGGCTGCTGTTGCTTCCTGTAGAACTGTTCTGCGTACTGTTCTACGGTAGTAGGAAGCGGTTCGTACAATTGCCGGAGCACGACGATGAATTCCTCGTAGGAGGAGGGCGGGTGTGGACTAAGTGCCTCCTTCACGTTATCGACCACCGTGGTCCACAATAACAATAACCTCCACAACAAAAGAAGTCCTGATGACTTGGAATGAGAGTGGTGAAGGAAGGTAAGTGCAGCAAACCGATTGGAGTCGTTAAGGAATGAATGCATGGTATGAGTGTAAAGGGGGAATCGCCCGCTGTGCTCTTGCTCACTATTTCATTTGTCCATTTTAAGTTGTCCAAAGCTTTGTCAGACTGAAATTAAACCCTATTTGGATTGGCTTACTCCGTACGAGTATGACTTGACAATGTAGAATTACTTCATATAAAATTAAGCATGTGGTCAATCTGACAGACATAAAAATTGAGGAACTGAGGAACACATAGATTAAAGCGTGGAAGCATATATCTGTGAAAAATAATGAAACAATATCTGTAGCATATTGTAAAAATTGACACGTAAGTGGAGGAGGGGCAGTTTGGATACTTGAACGATTAGAGAGAAAGGTTGCAATGTAAATGCAGACCACCAAATGGAATAAAATAAATTGGAATCACTTCACCAGTGACCACTGAGCTGTTTTCCGATCACAATGAATTTTTGTTTGATCTGTCTACAATTGCAAAACATCAACCGGGCTGCTTCTTTTTACGGCTTTATTTTTTGTTTGTAATTAACGTTTTTCTTTTTCGACTTTCGAATAGGAGGCGAAAACAACGTCTGTAATGGTTGCTAAGAAAGCTTGCTCGCATAGTGTCGACGCCTGTTGGGAGTAGTAGAATAGACCTCGAGATTCCGGGGGATTTTAACGAATCGAGGACATCACTCACTAGTTGTCACAAACAGAAAAAAGCATGTTGCAACCGATTAATGCCTTGTCAATTTTTTACAATCGCATCGTACCTTTCATATATATTCATTTTCTATTGTAAGTAATTAATACAGTTACACCCAATTTGCGTCACTTCTTTGGTACGCGAGTAACGCCTCACTCACTCCACTCCAGTACGAATTTATGCTTAAAAATAAAAGTTGCAGATTTTGATGTTGAAACCGCTTCTTCGCATTGCAGCAGAAACACAGATGGAATATTTGTGGCATGTTGTGGTTTAATTGTCTCTTTACAAAACAAATTATGTCTGGTGTTCTCTAAATTAAACCAACAAATGGCGGTTTCGAAAATGGCGGTTAATAGTAAACTTAGCAAAAACCAAAGCTTCCTGATATTTCAAAAGTGTGACAACATTCAAAATAACATAATTAAATAATTCGATTCGGTATTTAGGTATTATCAAGTTTCATGCGAGCTTACTTAACCTACATACAGGTTGCAGAATGCATCGTGAGGTGTGGGGAGAATACAAATTCTAGAAAAGTTGTTACGGCATTACCATTATTATGCTGGAATTGCAATCTCTATATTTGTCTTACTAAGTTGCAGAACTCTGCCCCTTTTCGGGGTCATCTTGTTGCTTTCACATTTTGCAAATTAGGTCAAATGCTCAAATGCAAAATGAATTCTCAGTTACATAACTACGGATTGCTACAGCAACAGGCCGAAGGTGTCGCTTGCGGTTATGCTTCGGCTAGATCATCAATGAAATGAATTTCTTCCCCGAGCCGGTCAGTCAATTTTTTGGATCGCTCGGATTTCAATGTTACACACACAAAAGCGACATCTAAGGCTTTTTCAAAAATTGAAAAACTACTGAAGGCAAATATCTGTCTTCTCCAGATTAGATTCAGAAGGAATTCTTGCTAAACCGCTTGAAGTTGATATTTTTGCTCTTGATTGCAGATTTGCAAATTTGTGTGTGTGCAACATCTTGTATGAAGGATGAACATCGTTGCAGAATTAAACAGATATTAAGTACAATAACTGTCTACAGCAGTGTGTCAGTGAGAACAGGTAGGGTCGCAAACTCGTTGCACTGCTCACGGTTGATCCACGCTGACGCAAAGCAATTAAAATACAGTCCCACGAAAAATGTGCCGAAGCTTTACCCATTCATAGAACCGACACCTTTGGAATATACTCCCGCAACACAATGCCATTATTACTCGTGCAATCGTCCGGATCAGGAAATTTAAAAAATTCGATAAATACGAAATTTCGGGTTTCATCCAGCAGAATCCAGAGGATATTCAATACTTCGCAACTGTGCAAGATTAAAATTTTGCGCAATCATAGTTTTGTGTACCTACCTACTAACTACATCGTCGAATAGAGCTTAGTTGAGCTGGTCCAGTAGTATAATATTGCTTCTACTACTATTTGAAGAAACTTCGCCCATTCTAGATTTCCGGATTTTCAAATTTTCCTCATGCTGAAGAACTCTTGAAAACGCACTCTATTCGTGGTATTATGAAACCAGGATTTCCTAATTTAAAATTCCGTCTTAACCTATTTTTCTCAGCAGTATATATCGGTATCATTTGAAAGCTTTTGACGAGATGAGCAACATATAATAGAACTCGCCAAGAGCTTTCTAATGATACGCATACTGCAGATAGCTACTATTATCAAGAGTACATAATATAAGAGTGTGACAGCTCGGCAGCTCTCTGTTATCAGAGCAAAAACTATGCTCTGTTCGCTAACGGCTTACCCCCTCCCCAAATTGGACCCCAGTCAACACAGCGAATTCGCCCGCTAAGTTTGTGTTCTAAAGTTCGAAACAGACACAAACTACACTTACGTACTGCTTGTGTTTTTGCGCTTAAACACATAAACATAGAGCGAGTGAATGTACCCCCTTTTGGACCCCGTACCCATATAGGGGCGGAGTGAGAGGGGGTCAGCTTGGGGAGGGGGTAAGCCGTTAGCGAACATAGCATAGTTTTTGCTCTAATAACAAAGAGCTGGCCAGCTGTCACACTCTTATATTATGTACTCTTGCAATTATGTTCTTGAGTTGCCTACTGCTAAATGCCTAGTCCTTTAGTTAGAGCTTCGTTGTTGAATTTCTATAATCTGGTGTAAGTGTATAATGTATTCCCTTGCTTTTCTCGACAAATCAGCTTGCTTTTACCTTAAGTTGTCTAAATTTATGAAATTCATAGTAATTAAGATACTTTGAAGGTAAACGTCACAACATGACTTGGGCATTTCGGCGGTAATTAATTGGAAAACACAACAACTCCTAGCTTGGGATGGCACGTCGATCCAAACGTAAAGGAGAAGTGGGCCGCTACGGTGGCATAACAGCAGAGAAGGGAAACAAAGAGCCTGCAGTTGCAACACTCTTTACCATCTATTAGGACTTCTGTGAAAAGTAATTGAGACAGTCACAATGTACTCTGAAGGCATACAAGACAAATTTTTATTCAGACAGCTCTCAACCAAGGAATGGTGCCCTACTTGTTCTTTCTAACGAGACTAAAGTTCCTTTTTATGACTAGTTTTCGATCAAATTTCGAACAGCTGTTTTTAATTTAAATATGCGGCTAAGTTTCCTTGGTTAGTTCCTGTGAGTTTTGCTCTGATTCACTTGTGGTTTTACATCAGCGAATCCAGTTGACTATCCTGGATTTGAAATTTCAAGGTAAGCGGATTTATTTTCTCGTTTACCATTTTTAAGTTGATCTTAAATATTGCTTCCTTTATCAATTCAGTTAGATAATTGATTAATTCTTGCAGCTAATTAAACTTATTTACACTGACAATCGAAGAATTAATCTAAATATGAATTGTATCAGCTTTTGCTACCTGTTCACCAAGATCAAATTGAAATAATTGAAATACGGAGTAAATATTTGAGTGAGTTTTAACTAAAACTGTGCCTAAATTAAATATAAGTTTGCTTTCAAAGTTTATATACTTCACCTACAGCTTGCAAACTATGTTTTCCAATATCCAATATCCTTTTTTGAATGCAAAACTTAAGGTCAAGCTAGGTCTAAGATTTTATTCAAGTAAACTCCTTTAAAGAGGTTGGGGGCAACCATGCTCCTGCCCAACAATGTAACAATGCTCTAAAACTTAGCTGCTTAAAATTTTCAAAAAATAGCTTGTGAAATTTTTGAAGTTTGAAATTCGAAAAGTTTTCAGCGAAACTGTGAAAATAGGCAAGTATCATAGCTGCATAGAGAGCGTACTTGAAATTTCTCTGAATATCTTAACGAATTATGAACTCATGAACTGAGCCAGGTTTTTTGGTGTTTATCTTTTTACTGATTCTTGTTTCACCATATCACTAATACGCATATTAAAAGTCTCAGTGCTTTTGCTAATCGCTCATAATTCCTTCTGGCGTCTAAGTGTGCACTTTGGTAGGCATATTAAATATAAATAATTATATATATTTATATATTTAATCATTAAATCATGTATAGTGTATTCTTAGAGTGGAATTTGTAACCGAACTTGTTTTATCCAGAATGTTCTAGCCGACTCTGCACTCACTATCTACACCCCATTTCAACCTCCATTTTACATTGTGCACCATTCGTTTGATTTTTGTAAGTTTTATATAATTTAACATAACATTTATATCTCCGATGAAAAATATGTTTTTCACAAAACGAACTCGGCTTGTGCTTCGGACCGATTTATCACAAAACTGGGGCAATACGAAAGATTGAATGATAATAGTTTTGTTACTGCATTGCATACCAAGTTATGAAAGATAACATGGGTGGGTTTAGATGAAATAGAGAAAACGTGATGTTATTCGCTTTAAATAGCCGGTTTTACCACAGCACATGAAATACATAATGCGAGAGGCACAAGAAATACGTCATTGCGCATCAAAATTGAAATTACCTAAGTTCACGGCCGCCCTAACGCAACTTTACCAACAGACAACTTATAAATAAGTAAGCATGAGAGATTAACATACAAGGGTGAGGGGAAAATAGCCACTGACCCACCCTGAGTTTTGGGCCATATAATATGCCATCTTCATAGGGGAACTCAGGTACGGCTGACTACCCAGCAATGAACATCAGCGCCCTAGGGGGAAAAGGGAGGAAGAGGTCTACCTAAGCTTCGCGGTCGAGCCTAGTCTCAAGCCAACTTCGGACGTACTTTTTTGAAACAGGGAAAGACAGGGAAATTACTCAAAGAGACCAGAAAATGCGTAAATTGGCTACACATACAATACACCTACAAAGCTGCGCCAAACTCACCAAATTTGAATCAATTGGCACTTTGTTTTTTTATGCGCGAATGGATAGCTGACACTTACACATACTGGGCAGTCCATAAAAGGAACACTGTTTTTTTGGGCAAATGAATTCTCATAACTTTTCGGTTCGCGCAAATGAAATTATGCTATGTTGTGACTTCGGGGCGAATGAATATCTTGCCGAATATTTGAGTGAGTTTTAACTAAATCTGTGCCTAAATTAAATTTGCTTTCAAAGGTTATATACTTCACCTACAGCTTGCCTACTATGTTTTCCAATATCCAATATCCTTTTTTGAATGCGCAATCTTAACTTACCACGAGGTGAAGCTAGGTCTAAAATTTTACTCAAGTAAACTCCTTTAAAGTGGTTGGGGGCAACCATGCTGCTGGCCAACAATGTAACAATGCTCTAAAATTTCGCTATTTAAAATTTTTAAAAAATAGTTTCTGAAATTTTTAAAGTTTGAAATTCGAAAAGTTTTCAGCGAAACTGTGAAAATAGGCAAGTATCATAGCTTTATAGAGAGCTTACTTGAAATATCTCTGAATATCTTAAGGAATTATGAACTCATGAACTGAATCAGGGTTTTTTGGGTCTATGTTACTGATTTTTGTTTCACCATATCACTAATAATTATATTAAAAGTCTGAGTGCTTTTGGTATGTAAATATCTAAGCGCTCATAATTCCTTCTGGCGGCTACATGTGCACTTTGGTAGGCATATTAAATATAAATAATCATATATATTTATATATTTAATCATTAAATCATGTATAGTGTATTCTCAGAGTAGAATTTGTAACCGAACTTGTTTTATCCAGAATATTCTAGCCGACTCTGCACTCACTATCTACACCCCATTTCAACCTCCATTTTACATTGTGCACCATTCGTTTGATTTTTGTAAGTTTTATATAATTTAACATAACATTTATATCTCCGATGAAAAATATGTTTTTCACAAAACGAACTCGGCTTGTGCTTCGGACCGATTTATCACAAAACTGGGACAATACGAAAGATTGAATGATAATAGTTTTGTTACTGCATTGCATACCAAGTTATGAAAGATAACATGGGTGGGTTTAGATGAAATAGAGAAAACGTGATGTTATTCGCTTTAAATGGCCGGTTTTACCACAGCACATGAAATACATAATGCGAGGGGCACCAAAATTGCGCATCAAAATTGAAATGACCTAAGTTCACGGGCGCCCTAACGCAACTTTACCAACAGACAACTGATAAATAAGTAAGCATGACTACATCATTTTCGAACTAAATTTAGTGGACAGCTAGGCAACGCAAATAATTAATACCTTTCAGACTTCTAAAGGTAAAAAAGATACAGTCAAAACGGCTACCAGTCCACGGATCCACGAGGATACAATGAAATCCAGTACAATATTAAAATCAAAACGTGGACACCCAGAGTCAGACCAGCCTTATTCTGCGGAATGAAGAGACACACAAAGAAAAAGCTCATCCTAATAAAGGCGATCTGGAACCCCTTTCTTCCAGCCTGGAATTTGAGAATGTGCATACATCCCCACTACCTGCAGAACAGAAGGATAACATTTATGACAATGCAGGCCAGCGCGCAACTGCTAGTCCAGCAGCCCCGAGTAGCCATGATCCTTCCTCTGCCAGTAACCGTCAACGGAAGGGTTCTAATTCAATGGGCCCGTCATCCAAATTTTCTAAATCCTCACCGAAAAGAATGACAGCGGAGAAAAGCGAACTATTGGCCAAACAAATGCTGAAGATGTTTGATATTGACTTTCAAATGCTTGGCGCAGTGTAGCTAAGCGAGAAATGAAGACAATGTTAAAATATTGCCAAAGTTTGCCATTATAAACATGGACTAATCAAACGTTCTACAAGCGCATGAGATTGACATTTTCATTGATATACAATTGTCTTTGATAATCCATAAGTTTTCGCTTTCTTTAAGATTTGCAAATCTTTCAGAAGCACTAATTTTTGTAATTTTTTGACATTAGAGGAACTTGGTGGTAAACTATGATATGATATGGTAGTATGATTCCGTGGTGATCTGTAGTAAACTTTAAAGATTTAGATAAAATTGGAATGACAGCATTGAAGCCGATTTCTGAAAGAGTTACAGTAAACTTTTAAATTTTGGATTGAGAACCAATAAAATAATAACTGTACTTACACGTGTTTGCCAAATTTCTAAAAACACCTAACAAAGACAGCCAATAAGGGATATTTTCTAAACTTAGTCTGACTTTAAATTCTACTTCTATTATTTCAGATACCAAATTCTAGCTAAATATTAACCATCTCAGATAATATCTTGCAAGCTTTGAGTTTTAAGTTTTCCCTTGCGTAATTATGGTTGATGAGCAAAATTAAAATTAAGTGAGATCTTGCTGTTAAATATCAGCAACCCAGAAAGGTTGAAATCAGCGTAATAAACTAGTCTCAACGTCCGGGGATGTGGCGCTGGGATGGGATGTTCTACTTCTAATCCAAAGCTCGGCGGTTCGATCCCCGCCCTGGACAGTTTTCCTCACATCTTTCAGATCCTGATTTCACCCTTTCATATTTGGCGTCCGTACCGTGGCCTTACCGCTCTGAGGAGACGAAGTCGTTTAAGATGCCTGGAAATGGTGGAATTGCAGGTCCTTGAGATAATTTGTTTGGTTTATAATATGCTGGTCCTCGTGGTGCTAAGAGTTAATATAATGGTTAATGGTTCTTGATTTGATATAAAGGCTCCCGGCTTTGAAGAATAAAGAAGTACAATATGGCCTCAGGTTAATAGGCAGCCGGGGATGCCGCCTTTAGACCACACGGTACTTGGATTTGAGGACCCGACCTGCAATTCCTGGAAATTTCAATTTCAATTTCAATTTCAAATCGGAGGCCGAATTTCAATTAGCAAGGGAAGTATGTTAAATATCAGCAACACAGAAATGTTGAAATCAGAGTAATAAACTAGTCTCAATGTCCGGGGATGTGGCGCAAGTGGTAGAGCGTTCTACTTCTAATCCAAAGATCGGCGGTTCGATCCCCGCCCTGGACACTTTTCTTCACATCTTTCAGATCCTGATTTCAACCTTTCACGTTGCAAAACAATTTTTGACGAGTCTTGCTTTAGTTTAGAATTTGGTATCTGAACTACTAATAGTGGAATTTAAAGTCCGACCAAACTTAGAAAATATATCCTATTGGCTGTTTTTGTTAGCCGTTTCTACAAATTTTACAAACCTTGATAAAGTACGTATTATGTCGCAGTCTAAAAGCATTTTCCGTCTAATTGCAATTAGACGTAGAATTTCAGTCTAACTGCAATTGGGCTAGTCTAATAGCATGAGACTGCGCGAAATGCTGTTAGACTGAAAATTTTCAGTCTAATTGCAATTAGACGTACCATTGTCCGTCTATCTGCAATTGGGCGAACAGTGCTTCGTCTAATTGCATTTTGATATAAGATGGTTTGGTTAATGCGATTTAGTTGCGCTATCTCAACGAGCGGAATCTAAACTCCCGCTATCTCAACTCCCGCATCTCAACTACCAACATTTCAATGGCGCTATTTCAGCGTTGAGATATTTCGACGTTGCTTTATATCAACGTTCCTCTATATCAATCCTTGTTATTTGCTCAATCTCACAATTATTTTTCTAGCCTTTTATCTTAAATTTCACCTATTTATTTTTACAATGAACTTGCAATTTTACAATGGAAAGGATCTCAATAAATGGATAAAACCTTTAAAACATACAACTCACACGGAAAAAGTGTAGCTGACAGCAGTAAGATATTGCATCTTGGTTTTTCTACCCTGAACGGCTTAACGTAAAATGTATGCACAACCTGAATTTTGCTATTTTTCTGACTTTCGCAATCTATCATTCCAGCTTGCATAGTAAATGCTCTATAATCCCTGGAAAGGTTTGGTCGTTTCTTTTCAGACAATATTTTTGGGCAGACTTGGTGATAGCTATATTATATTTATTTTCAGGAACAATAATCCTAACAGCAAACAGAAGTTCGGGGGAGGTGAGGTAGCGAGAGTTCCAGTTGCGCAGCGTTGAGATGGAGCAACGTTGATATAGCACAACGTTGAGATAGCGCAACGTTGAGATAGGGAAATGGAGATAGTGGGACTTGAGATAGCGGGATTTGAAATGGCGCAACGTTGAGATTGACCAACCATACCGTTAATGCATAAGAACAGCGCTTCACTGTGTATACGGAGAAAGTCGAAAAATATTGCGTTAACATTAAGAATAGCTTTGAAAATATAGTAGAAATACTTTTCGTTTAATATTGAAAATTTGAAGACTTCAGTGCACACATCCATGATTTACTATAATTTTAAGACATCCAAAAGATTAAAACTTTCAAAACTTGGCCAGTCGAACTTAAATTTGGATTGCAAGTATTAAGCACTTCAACTAAGACAAGAATACTGAATCGTCATTTATATAAACGTATCAAATGGTTAAATTTTAGCTCAATCTCTCCCAAAGCGACATAATAACCAACTTTAACCAATTTCAGCCGCCTTTAATTGTAACTGTTTCATTACACATGTAGCTACTTAAAGTCATGGTTCCATTTTGTACTTTTGTTTGGGGCAGTAAGTTGGCTGCGTTGCTTTTTGAGATTAAAGGATTGTTAGATGCATCATATAGTTCTTCATTCCTGACCCAAAATTGAATATTAGGTTCGGCCTGTCGCCTTAAGCTGGCAGCAAGTGCCTCCAAAGTTGTCAAATATATCCTATTTTAATCTGCATTTTATTCAGCAATAAAGTGCACGGGCCAAACATCCGATCGTCAGACAGACTCCTTCCAAGCCAATACAAATAGATCTGATGAACACTAACATTTAAATCTACACAGTAAAGATTATAATTAATGTTGTTTTTGTTGTTGTTGTAATTGGCAACGATTGAACCTGAACAAATAATTTTAACTGTATAATTTTAGCTCTGGTTTCATTTCATAGCTGAACTTGTTTTATCCAGAATGTTCTAGCCGACACTGCACTCACTATCACATTATGACCCATTCGTTTGATTTTGTAAATTTTATAAAATTTAACATAACATTTATAGCTCTGGTGAAAAATATGTTTTTCAGAAAGCGAGCTCAGCTTGTGGTTCCAGCCGATTTATCATTGAACTCTGGGCAATGCGAAAAGTTGAATAATAATACTTTTGTTACTGCATACGAAGTTTAATGTTATAGATAATAGATAACATGGGGCATGGGTTTAGATGAAACAGAGGAAACATAATGTTATTCGCTTTAAATAACCAGTTTCAGCATATCATGTGAAAAAGCGAACGGGAGATGGGCCTTCAAACCCTCTACCTAAAAACTGTAGCTCGTACTCCCAACGGCTTTCAACTGGCATCAAAATTGTTTGAAAGCGCCCGGTGCAAATTTTGAAAAAGCGTATTTTTAAGCCAGAGGTTAACAGTTGCCCCCCAAACCTTTATGCTCAGCTCATGAGCTAGAATTTGAATAAATGGTTCAGTGGATAAAAGTTAAGGTAATTGCTTGAAAAATACGTCTGGATTGTATACTATTTAAACCGATAGAATCCTAAAGCTGTAAACAGTGTCTATTGCACCTGGTTACTATCCTGACTTTATTCCAACCTACAGGTAAATTTGCCTGGTTAATCTAGTACCGTTTGCGTGGTAGTGTTTTGGCTCTAATTTAGCTTAACGTAATGCCCAAGAATATGCCTTTGTCCTATTTCAGTATCAATTTCATCATCACTAAAAGTTAAAAGTTTTACTCCAACTGTTTTAATCTGATCTATCCGTTTCGCCGGTGTTAGACCCAGGACAAACAACTGGCTAAAATAAACAAAATAAATTACAACTAAACTAAAACTAAATAAATTAAAATTAAAATCTAATGATGTAAAAGCGTTGAAACGCAGATCATAATTAACTCCTGAGTAACCAAAAATGGATTAGATTAAAAGCTTTAGCCCATTGACATGAAAGAAACAGGATTGGATTAACTTCTTCCCGTTGCAGGATTAATATTTAATCCGTGTAAAAATCCTGGCTAGATATATTTAAGTTGGACTATTATTATTATTATTCTATTCCGTTAATCTTTAACTGATATGTCCTTTCAGTAGTGAGTCTTCAAGCTGTGTTGATAGCCGTATTAACCATGAAACAAAACTCGGTATCTCAGTTGCACCACTTAATAGGTTTTTGAACAAGCTTTGTTGTTTCAGACAAGCGGGACATGAACTACTTTGCTGTCATTTTCATCCTGGTCAGCAGCTGTACTACAGGTATCAACGAAGTTTGAAACTTCAAAAAATCTTATTTTCGCTTCTAGTGCAAATTTGAAGAGTACATGTTTTGGGATTTTTCGATACATGTCTCTGAGACAGAGTTGGAAGCGGATCGTGGGTGCCTGCGGGTACCTTCGGGTCGGGTCGGGTACGGGTCGGGTACGGGTCAAGTCTTTCGACCCGCATTTACCGGCGGGCCAATTGAGAGCATTCCATAAAAAAGTTGTGTTTACAGAGAATTTCTTGTGGCAACAGGCTTATTTTTAACTTTGGATCCACAAATTTTCTAATTTTCACGAATACACAAATAGAGTCTCTTTAGAAGCAAACTAAGTTTTAGACGTTTGAATCTGAAACTCTTTTGAGTCATTTTGTGTCAAATTTGCTCCATTTTTCGACATGTCAAATTGGCCTGCCAAAACAAAAGCGGGTCGCGGGTACGGGCCAAGTAGGTGCTGGCTAAGGGTAGGCGGGCCGCGGGTACCCGCGGGTCAAGATTTTCGACACACTTCAAACTCTGCTTTGAGATATTCCCTCTGTTCGAATTCTTTTTTACATATCGTACATTGATTCATAAGACAATTTACAAAAGAAAAATTATATCCTAGCATACTTATCACGTCAGAGCGGAAAAGTCGAAACAGTTGCGGAGACACAACAGAACAGACAAGCTTCAGTTTTCGTCTTAATCTTTTTATTTGGTAATCACTGGGCTTAAAATCTTTAAGCAATTGCAACAGCACAAAATTTCTGGTGAAAGCTTGTGTGGAAGCGTGTGAAAGCTTAGGTTGGCCGTAGAATTTACAATAATTGAAGACGCTTTGTTTATTGCGCTGCCCAAACACAATCAATCCAAGCCCAAGTTGAAGTCGAACCTCAGGAGCCGTCACCAGGCTCAAACAAAACGTTTTGCACAAAATAATGCTTATTTTTTGCAGGGTTGACCCAAGAAGATTGTTCCGAACATTTCTATGTCCTCATGGGTAAGTGATTGCAATACTTTTACCAGGGTCCACCAATGGAACTATATCCTGTCATTCCATTGTGATGTATGCTGCATGTGTTAACTGAATAGTAAAGTCCCCGGGGGGCGAATGGAATGAGCTAATATGCTACATTCTCTCCTCATGAGCCGAGTCCAACGAATACCTGGTCTGAATATGTGTACTCTGAATTAAGTACTCTGAATTATGTACTCCTGAATTTAGCGTCTACATATTTTAAGTAAAACTGCTATACCAACAGAAAATTCATAGTCATATGGTCAGATAGTCGTAGCTCATAATGGACTTAGTTCCCATGATATGACAGGGGTAGGTAGGTGAGTTAAGCAGTATATGAACGCCAAGGAAACAGCTTAGAAAAACTAAGCTGTAGATTGCACTTGTGTGAGGTGCATCTTGAGCTAGTAGTACGTACGTAATGTGTTTTCTTGTGTTGAATGTCCTTTTGTAGTTCACCATACGCGTTTGACTTGAATGGCATGTGGAATTCGTATCTAGTGCTACTTTGTTCTTGTGAATAGTAAGACCTATAAGCGAACACGTGCAATCATAGAGGTGGGTAAAAAGGGCTCTTCTTGACACTTTTGTGCTCATATACATACATATATTTGCGTTTTTTGTTCATGAACTTATATAGCACTGTAGGGCGGTTGTTCGTTCCACTTACTTGATCCCTTGAATTTGGCAGATTCGAACTAATAATAATAAGGAGATAATTCCATCACCCAAGTCTTAGGGCCTTTTCAAGAAGGGTAGAGTAGAGTTAAAATTAACTCGATTCTTTTCATGAAAGAGTTAAAAGAGGGAAACACAAGCTTGAGTGGAGATAAAGCGAGTTAAAACAGCTATTTTTAACTCTACTATACTCTACTCTACCCTTTCTTGAAAAGGCCCTTAGTTGATCCAAACCCTGTTTGTTCCAGTCATTGATAGAATTTATTCAGATATTCAGCAATTATTAGGAAGGGCTTTTGTAAATCCTCTGCGAAGGAACTGAATCTTTTTACACTTGATTGATTTTTAAGTGCCACCCAACTAGCAGGTTGTGAAATGTTTGTAGAAGGAAAATTGGAGAGGTCACGTACGGCGTTTTAAAAAGTTCGCATATCTCTCCCCATAAATTTTACATTCTCAATGGGAAAACCAATAGCGATTTAGAATTTAAATTTGAAAAATTACCGAATTTGTTTGTCATCAGCAGCTTTCATAGAATATAGAGCTGGGCCTTGAATTGAGACTCTGCGTCCGGACCATGCCAAGTTGTTGAAGCGGCAGGCCCGGGCCCGGTCAGTCGCGAAGGCCCGGTCAAATTTTTGTTGCACATATTTCAAGATTTTTCCACAATATCTTTACAAGAAAGTCAAATTAAAACTTACTGCAGTTGTCTAAGATGGAATAAACAGCACTAACTATTGTTTGGCATTATTGTATACAGGGTCTTCACCGGGCCGACCGGGCCTACACCGGGGCGCCGGGCTTACCGGGCCTTAAATCGGGCCTCCATGCCCTGTGCGGGAAATTTATTATCGGCACAACTGTAATAATTATCGGCACAACTGTTTTAATTTCATTAAGAATTAAAATCAAAATTAAAAACTGATTAAAATAAAGCTAACTTAAACTACGTAAACTTCGATTTCGGAAAGCTTTAGACCGGCAAGTAGAAAAAAGGGACCTTTGTACCTTCCCCCAAATGGAAAACTGCAAAATCTTGAGTTAAGGTCACCGTAACATAACAAATACAGCAAACAGCAAATCAAATTGTAACCAAAGGCAAAACCAAGGGTTTAGTTGCACTATTTTAATAAAGAACAAGAAGAGTAAGCCACCATAGGCCTTTTCTTCCTGGCATTGCGTAACAATGCTTCGTCTACGTACGCGACAGTTTCCGCGTGTGGGGGAGGGTAGACAAACATTTCCCTTCCAGATTGGTGTGGGTGGCTGAAAGTAGTAAACTTTTGGGGGGACCGTTATCATTGCCCCCGTTTGGAAGGGTCGTCCAAGCTGTCTAACTTTGGCCGGATCTGATTGGCTGTTGGTGACCCCCTCCCCAAACCGGTACCACATTTTTCATATTTCTGGACTTATAAAGTTTTCACTCTACTCCCAATATTAGGATCTTGACGAGTAGTATCTGGTTTTGTATACAATATTCTGGTTTGCTTCATTTTACGTGTAATTTCTAAACCCAGTTTTCGCAAGTGTTTCGAAAAGTTTGTAATTGTGCTCATATCAGTTGGGTCCATTGAAAAGTTGTTTAACTTGTTAAGCTTATAGCATGATTGTGGGCATTGAAGAAATTCTTAAAATGTGAAAAATCGGATTTTCATGAATTCTGGCAATTGCGCAAATAGCAGTTAAGGGGGGGGGTCGCTTTTTGGCCGATTTTTCGACCATCTGCGATTTTGCTCATTTTCACATATTTTGTAGTCCCCATGGGTCCCCAAAACAAGACAGGTGCGTTTTGCGTAATATTGCTTCTATCGTGCTGTAGAGCCCTTCAAAGGTGACCTCGACATGTGTTAAACATAGGAAAATGAAAAAGTTAGGTTAAAAAGTTTGTGGCAGAAAAATTTTTCGCTGTATGCAAGATACTGCGCTGCAACCTTGTTGTACATGTTAAGCACATATCAGAGAGTGCAAATAACCCTTCTGAAACAATTGTGTTGAGTGTCGGATTTTTTGCGATTTTTCAAAGTCAAAATTTCGGAAAATTGGTGCTTTTTGTACCACGATAAACAGGACCAGCAAAACATTTTCGCCTCTCCTGCACGATTGGCAAAAGCTACAGAAATCGCTTATAGATAGTTGCACTCTACGCATACGCAGAATTCTTATGACAGTAGTTGCAAATTTCTACCGTTTGTAGTGCTCTCAAAGAAACTTGCCACAAAATGTGCTAATTTTGCAAAAAAATCATCATTTTGCACAATTTTCACGTTTTTTTAATAATTTCTCCCTCGTTACCCACTCGAAAGTCACCAAAATTGGCATATAAAACTCTCAATGCCTGCCTGACATTATGGTAAAGGCAAATGCTTCAAGCTAGAACTTTTCTGTCGTGTCGGCTCCTTTGATCGCTTACAGGTCACAAAAGTCAATTTTTGAAATTTCCAAAATATAGACAAATTGGGTATCATTCGATAGCTACTGATGAGCTGAACAACTTTTCTAATAGAACTATGTGTCTGAAATTTAGTATCTGAAAGTTAGAGCAAGTTAAAGTTTCAGGGCACAGCTAGATGAAAAAGGGTCAGTTCACAATTGAAAAATGTACTGTGAACGAATGGATTTATATCCCGGAGTCGTTTTAGTATTAAAATATTAGCCAACCCACAGAATTAATTTGCCATATCAGTTGACCCAAATTTCGCTGCCGTTCTGTCTCAGCATGACCTTGGAGGACAAATCACAGTGATTTTCAAGTTTTCCAACTTTATAGCTGAATATCTCTGCCACCGTTTGATTTCGAACTCTAATGTTTTGTCTTGTTTTTGAGAACATATGTACCTATATTGCGTGTGAAAATGAGCGAAATCCGTGACTATCGATTTTGACCCAAAGCGACCCCCCCTTAATTTTAGACTGTTCAGCTCAGTACTATGGACGTTCTGTGTGCACACAGAAATAGAAAAATTAATTGCATAGATGTTTATAACGTATTGCAGCGAATGAGTGCAGTGACAATACTGACTGCCAACAGAAGTGTGAACAAAAGGTGCCGCCAGAAATACGCGAATCTGTGACCTTTGAAGAGGAGATAGCAGAATGCTACACTGGATATTGTTACTGTGTGGGCCAAACTACATGTCCCGGCTTTTGGGATGACTATAACATGGAACAGGGAAAACGTCACGTCGAGTCAGCCAAGCGGGAATTACAAAAAAGAGGTAAACGAGAAAGTCAGCATTAGATTACGCTACAGATAGACAGATCCTATCTCTAAATGATGCAAGAGGGAAAGGTCGAATCAGTATATAAGCCATGTTAGGTCTCCCAATATTTCTGGACACAATTTTAAATGCATTTTAGTAATGCAGGGTAGTATTCTGCATCACTCGAGCGACAAACTGGACGACTATACAGCAACAAATTTCCAATGGAGGTAGAAGCTACTACATTCGCTATAACGTGGAAGCGCTGCAAGATGTTACGTACATTAGGGTCGAAATTTCGGGAATACTACGCGCATAATACGTGAGCCTGAAAAATAACATCTGCCTGGCTATGCTCTTGTTTTATGTCAAATTGTGTTACAGGTGTAGGCGTGCCCCATAGGTTGTCCATGCAAAAACACGACACGGGATTAATAACTTGTAGATAAAAGGCTGGGATAATGACCATGCAATGGTAGAAAGTCTTGCAATTTACAGGACTCGTGGACCAGTGCCGCCGGAAGCGGAATCGGGTCTTGGAAAGAAGGAGCTGGTGCATCTCTCCCAACTCAGGACCGGCAAATCCCTCCTCCTTGCGCAATGTAGACATACTATCAATCCAACCACACAACCTTCCCCTTTGCCCACACTGTGGGGAAGAGGAGGAGGACCTGGGTCATCTACTCCTCCGGTGCCGCAGGTATACTAGATCCATGTATAATATCCTGGGTCCCTCATCTAACCTCTCTGTCGTCCGGGTTGCCCCTTGCCAGATGCTGGACTTCTTGCGGGATAGTAGTCTGGTTGCCTAATCAGGCCGCCGTTTATGGATATCCATAACGACCACCAAATTAACAACAAAGCGTGGCTACATTGGAACAGGGGATTAACCAAGTAGAATGTCCCAGCATAAAAATTTGTGTGGTTTTTGTTAAACCAGAGTAGCAATGGTTTGTTAGAAAGCGTCAGGACAACTGGAATTCGGCAAAAAGTGCTTATACAAGGGGAATACACGAAAATTGGCTTCCGCGTAGACCATTAAAATTTTGAATCCTGTCCAGGCATGTGGTCACAATCTCGGTCTAGTATGGCTACTTTAGCTTGACACTGGCCAATAATGCTTACAGGTGAAAGAATTGTGACACTAACTTCACTGTTAACTTCTTGCTAGTAGAATTGCAACTATTTGTGCCCCTTGTTTGAATTTGGAACCTCTGGAAGTTCGGATAGAGTACCTAAACAAACTGCTAAAAATTTACTGTGAAATCTGTATCACGAAATCATTTTAAGTGTCTGATAGATCCACAACGTAGTCATCCATATCGTGTACTTAATACAATCACAGGAAAACATTTTTGGATGTGTTTTACCGACGAGGGTTTTTTCGGTTCCTTTTCAGCTTAACACGGGCCTAATTTTTGACATTGTTTTGTTTCAGCGAGCGACCCGGAGAATGGAGGATGTGACGTACTTATATTTACGGAAGTTGGTAGGTAGAAAACTTTTGTAGTCTAAACAAGTTCAGTGGACTTGCAAGTAGTACAGATGCTCTGTCAAGCCTTAAAATCCTGCTTACATTAACAACATGAACGAAAACTTACATTTACTTAAAATTATCTAACTAGGATTTTATTTGTTTCCAACCTAATTAGTCATCTTGCTAACATCATCAAGCTGCTAGTTTTTGTTTCAGCTAAGGCAACCTGTTCATCTAACGATGACTGCAACAACTACTGCGGTGGAGTCACAAGCTCATTTGCAAGTTACTTTCCGAGTAGCTTTGTGGAGTGTCTCCAGGGAAAGTACTGTGCATGCAATCTTGAAAGGATGTGTCAACGTTGATGGAGCGAAAGAATCTGGTCACACATAAGAACTGGCACACAAATTAAGCACTTCTTTGCACTTACATGTTTGGATTAGACTTTACCTATACGCTGGAATAGTTTGAATTATATATTCCTGACTTCCAATTATTGAGATACTTTAGCAGGGAAAATAATATCTTCATCTTTAACTTGGGGGGGCATTTTCGCTCTGTGAGTGGTTTGAGTTAAATAGAGTAGAGATAAAAACATTTTAACTCGTTCAACCCTGATGGCGGGTCACGGAAATGAACTGTTGAACTCCTTTAACCCTACTGTTTCAGGTCAGGGGGCATTTGAATGTACCTACCCATAAACGGATGGAGTGTATTTTAAAATTTTTAAAGTCTTGCGTTGCGATACTGCATTTATTATATTGCACTTATGTTATTATACTACACTTCGTGCATATTGTTTCCTTATGTTAATTGAATAGAGATCAATAGAATTGTCTTTGTTCTTCCAGTAGTATTGGATAGTATACAAATATGAAAACGGTATGGTCTTTTGGGTCTGTTCCGCAATGCCCCTAGCCCTAACTTGAATTTTTTGACCAATAACTTTGAAATTTTGTATGAATGCAAACCTAAGGCAGATGAATTCAAAAATTTAAAAAATCTTAAATTTTAAAAATTTTACTTTTAGTTTGGTAAGGGGGCACCAAGGGGAACCGAAAAATTTTTTAAAAAAATTGCTGAAAACTTGCATACCGGGGTTTCCAGGGGCGCTGAGCACGAATCCGAAACCGTTTTTCGATAAAGCTTTTCGTTAGCTCAGGATAAGCTTACATCTTAAGTTTACAACTTTAGCTCATATTAAGCTAACGAAAAGCTTTATCTCGACAAACGGATTTCACATTCGTGCTCAGCGCCCCTGAAAATCCCTATATGCAAGTTTCAGCAAAATTTTTTCAAAGACTTTTTCGGTTCCTCTTGGGCCTCCCTTCCCCCTTACCAAACTAAAACTTAAAATTTAAAATTTTTTAAATTTTTAAAATTTCTTAAATTTTTGAACTCATCAGACCACAGTATGCACCCATACAAAATTTCAAAGTTATTGGTCAAAAAATCAAAAGTTAGGACGGGGGGGAATTGGCAAGAGACCCGGTCTTTTTATGTCTTTCTGATTAAATTAAACCTGCAGCAATCTAACCTCATCAAATAGAAACTGTAATATTATAGCAAACAACGCAAGCAAAGG
This sequence comes from Trissonchulus latispiculum, assembly GCA_030248195.1. Taxonomy (NCBI): domain Eukaryota; kingdom Metazoa; phylum Nematoda; class Enoplea; order Enoplida; family Ironidae; genus Trissonchulus; species Trissonchulus latispiculum. Next base: position 54,836 of record JASAND010013048.1, read on the forward strand.
TAGTTACTTGAGCTACCTGAATTATGATGAGCTGACTGATGTAGAGTGCAGTCAAGGCATAGCCAGTAGTATGCAAAAACATGTTTTCAAAGTTTAATCAGTTCAACCAAGAGTACATAATGATAAGAGTGTGACAAGCGTCACATTCTATGCAATGAAGGCAAAAACTATGCGATGCGCGCTAACGGCTTACCCCCCCCCCACAAATTGACCCCCTCTCACACCGCCCCTATATGGGTACGTGGTCCAAACGGGGGTCGCTCACTGCTTTGCATAATTACACGCTGCAATTAAGAGGGGTCCAATTTGGGGAGAGGGTGCAAGCGTGTATGCTTAACACATAGATGTACAAAATATACTAAGCGAGTGAGCGACCCCCGTTTGGAACTATGTACCCATATAGGGGCGGTGTGAGAGGGGGTCAATTTGTGGGGGGGTAAGCCGTTAGCGCGCATCGCATAGTTTTTGCCTTCATTGCATAGAGTGTGACGCTTGTCACACTCTTATCATTATGTACTCTTGGTTCAACGCATCTTAAATACCGATTAACATCATAGCAAAATTTTCAAAGGTCACTCAATTAGGGTTTTTTTTGGTTTTCGGATTTGCGTCAACCATGCGTCACGCTAAGTTTAAGTTGTGTCCGGATAAGAAACTTTGCGTCCAGACGCACATCTGGACGTAAAAATATCCCTGCGACTCAATTCTCAGTAGCCGTGTAGCCGTGTAGCCGAATGGTTAAGGCGCCGGACTCCGGATCCAAAGGTCCGAGGTTCGATTCCAGCCCTCGCCATAATGACCTTTAATTGTTTCCTTGAGCAAGAAACTTAGGCCACTGCTCCGCCGGTCGGATGAGGCGTTAAATTGGTGGGCTCGTTGTAATATGTGAGGTCAGGCAGTTGAACCACAGCACCGCCACAAATTACGTGAGGACTGGGGCAATGTAACACAAGCCCTGACTGCCCTCGAGATATTGCCCAGGTGGCTCTCTTATAACCCCGTGCGGGCCTCGCCAGGTCCGGGGGAGTATGAATTTTAAGGGGGCGCCGGACCGACTGGGGCCTGAATGAAAAGGGGGATGTTGGACTGATAAACTTGCTCAGAAATACTCCGGGCTAACCCCAGAGCGCTTACTATGGTCTGGTATTTATGGTCTGGTCAATTACAAGTAAAAATAAATAACTGATTAGACAACTAGCGATTTAATGGAAAACACAGAGGGAAGGCAGATGAGTTAAAGGCAAATTAATAAAACAAATCGACCTACTGGCTACCAATAAGAGAAATGGGGGTGGGAAAACAGAGCACGAATTGGGGGAAAAGGTGGAAAAAATTGGAGATTGATTTCTACGTAGACCATATAAAGAGAAAATGAACGGAAAAAACCTGGGGTTTTGAAAGAAAACACCAAAGTATATGCGTATTTTAAGAAAAATTTGGGCAGCGTAACGGTTTAGAAAAAAGGTCTGATACCCACAAAATATATACGTACGTACCCAGTGATGTATTCCCGGCTGTTATATATGGAATAAAATCCCCAAAATATACCCGAAAAATTATATACGCACTATTTCACTCCTAAATAGGACTTACTAAGACTTCTGTTCCGGCAATCCAGAAAAATGCACGGTGGATATCAGGCGAATTCATTGTTTCTTCGGACGGACTGATCGGGATTTCGGAACCACTTACGAAATTCTCAGGGGTAATTTGGGGGAAAGGAGTGTAGGTGTGGAATTCTTCGATCTTGGTAAGTAATATGGATCCCAGAAAATTTGTCTTCTGGGGGAAGGTGTGTTTTCTTCTGACTGGGAGTAACCGAGGAAAATTTTTATTCCCATCCCGAAAATTTTATTTGGAGGTGAGGGGAAGTTTATATGAACTGGGGGAAACCAAACATTTTATAAATTTTGCTCCCAAAAATTTATTGGGGGCTGGGGGTGGGTGAAATATTTATGAATTTAGGAAAAATAAATTTGGAAGGGAAAATAACTTTAGAGCCTAGACTTGGCAGCCTAATGTAATGTGTGAGGTCAGGGAGTTGAACTACAGCACCACCACAAATTACGTGAGGACTGGCGCAATGTAACACAAGCCCTGACTGCCCTCGAGATATTGCCCAGCTGGCTCTCTTATAACCCCGGGCGGGCCTCGCCAGGTTTGGGATAGTATGAATTTTAAGGGGGGGCGCCGGACCGACTGGCGCCTGAATGAAACGGGGGAGGTTGGTCTGATAAACTTGCTCAGAAATACTCCGGGCTAACCCCAGAGCGCTTGCCTAGAAATTTATGGTCTGGTCAATTACAAGTTAATAAAATAAATAACTGATTAGACAACTAGCGATTTAATAGAAAACACAGAGGGAAGGCAGATGAGTTAAAGGCAAATTAGTAAAACAAATCGACTTACTGGCTACCAATAAGAGAAATATGGGTGGAGAAACAGAGCCCGAAATCGAGGAAAAAGGTGGGAGAAATTGGAGAATGGAGACTGAACACAGAAAAATAGGGGAAGGGAGGTGTGAGTTGAGTAAGAATAAAAAAGGAATTTGAAGGCAAAAGATGGTTAGGAAGTTTCAGACAAACCACAATTGAAAGCCACTAGGAATAATAGCCGGAGCCTCAAAATTAAAGGACCGCCGCACACGTCAAAGGAAATCTTTCAGCTCAAGGTGATGTGACTAATCAATACGAGTGGGAATATGCATTGCGAAATATGGATTGATATAAGTAAATTTTGACGTTCAATCTCCGACAAGCCAATTATAGAACAATTCCATGTAGTGTTATTTTTACGGTTATTTAAAGAAATGGAAAGTTTACATATTTTCGTGATAGTTAACCATGAAGATAGCACTACATTATAAAATATATGTTTTCGCATCCAAAAACATATCACAAGTACCAGACACTCCAGTAAATGAATAAATAGCCATATTAAGAGGTTTTTAAAGGGAATTTAGGAATTTTGGGAGTTTTTAAGGGAAGAATCACGAAATGCTTCATGAAAGGAAATTGGGGGAGAGGTAGTAGCGCCTTCGGTTACTGCCTATACTGCATCTCCCCGGGGTTTATTGCACGAGCCCCGCGAGGTTCCAAGGGTATTTTAAAAGAGGGAAATAATTTTTTGAAGGGGAGAAAATCGCAGTTGTCATATATAGTCAAAATACAAAAATACAAAACAAGTAACAAAGGTAGAAAAATTGAGCTCTTATAGGGGTGTACACAAGGGAAATTATGCATCTAATTTAGTAAAGTTGAGAGATTAACATACAAGGGTGAGGGGAAAATAGCCACTGACCCACCCTGAGTTTTGGGCCATATAATATGCCATCTTCATAGGGGAACTCAGGTACGGCTGACTACCCAGCTGCGAACATTAGCGCCCTAAGGGGGAAAGGGAGGAAGAGGTCTACCTAAGCTTCACGGTCGAGCCTAGTCTCAAGCCAATTTCGGACGTACTTTTTTGAAATAGGGAAAGACAGGGAAATTACTCAAAGAGACCAGAAAATGCGTAAATTGGCTACACATACAATACACCTACAAAGCTGCGCCAAACTCACCAAATTTGAATCAATTGGCATTTTGTTTTCTATGCGCGAATGGATAGCTGACACTTACACCTACTCTGGCAGTCCATAAAAACAACACTGTTTTTTTGGGCAAATGATTCTCGTAACTTTTCGGTTCCGGGCAAATGAAATTATGCTATGTTGTTTTGTTATTTTTATGTTTGTTTATTATTTGAGTGAGTTTTAACTAAATCTGTGCCTAAATTAAATTTGCTTTCAAAGGTTATATACTTCACCTGCCTACTATGTTTTCCAATATCCAATATCCTTTTTTGAATGCGCATCTTAACTTGCACGAGGTGAAGCTAGGTCTAAGATTTTACTCAAGTAAACTCCTTTAAAGTGGTTGGGGGCAACCATGATCCTGGCCAACAATGTAGCAATGCTCTAAAATTTCGCTATTCAAAATTTTTAAAAAATAGTTTCTGAAATTTTTAAAGTTTGAAATTCGAAAAGTTTTCAGCGAAACTGTGAAAATAGGCAAGTATCATAGCTTTATAGAGAGCTTACTTGAAATTTCTCTGAATATCTTAAGGAATTATGAACTCATGAACTGAATCAGGGTTTTTTGGGTCTATGTTACTGATTCTTGTTTCACCATATCACTAATAATTATATTAAAAGTCTGAGTGCTTTTGGTATGTAAATATCTAAGCGCTCATAATTCCTTCTGGCGGCTACATGTGCACTTTGGTAGGCATATTAAATATAAATAATTATATATATTTATATATTTAATCACTAAATCATGTATAATGTAATCTCCGAGTAGAATTTATGACCGAACTTGTTTTATCCAGAATGTTCGATTCTGATGATTGTGTCACATTGGGGCACTGTTTCGTTAGGGCACCCTGTCACTTCAGTTATTGCACTTACTGTTCAACAACAAAGAGTTTCATTAGGGCAGATAGAGACATTTACAGTTTTAACTTAAAATTTGTGTAGACTTTTAGATAACATAATGTGTCATTGTACCTTTGTGCATGCATCATCAATTATTGGTCTCTCTTTAGTAACAATTAATTGTGTGTTAAAAAGAATTGATTGTGATTTCAAAGATTATGTTTATGAATTATAATTTCTGAATTGTAGTATTTCTCAATAGACTCGAACAAGTTTGCTTCTTGCATCAGCAGTTGAAAAACATTTTTCAGCAAAACTCCCAGCTAATACTTAATACTCGAAGTTTTAACAAGAACTAGAATCTTTAAAAATATAATTTTAAGATACTGAAGCAATTCAAATTGGAAGCTTTTACATTGTTTATTAATCCTACTGAAATAAGACCATTTACGAACTGTATTATTTCGGACAAATTTGTTTCAATACTTTTAACTACGTATTAACTAACTACCTAAATAATTACTAACTATACAATAAACTACATTTATTCGAGGTAGTCGTCCAATATGACACAATCTTTAGTCTGAAATATTGATGGAACCCGTGAAAGGTGCCCTAACGGAACGGTGCCCTAACGAAACAGACAAAACTGGAGTATTTGAAAAGAGTGCCCTAATGGGAAACAATGGCATGTTCTAGCCGACTCTGCACTCACTATCTACACGCCATTTAACCTCCATTTTAAATTGTGCACCATCCGTTTGATTTTGTAAATTTTAAGTAATTTAGCATAACGTTTATTTCTCCGATGAAAAATATGTTTTTCACAAAACGAACTCAGCTTGTTCTTCGACCGATTTATAACAGAACTGGGGCAATACGAAAGATTGAACGATAATTGTTTTGTTACTGCATTGCATACCAAGTTATGAAAGAGAACATATTGGGTTCAGATGAAATAGAGAAAACGTGATGTTAATCGATTTAAATAGCCGGTTTTGCCACAGCACATGAAATACATAATGCGAGAGGCACAAGAAATACGTCATTGCGCATCAAAATTGAAATGACCTAAGTTCACGGCCGCCCTAACGCAACTTTACCAACAGACAACTTATAAATAAGTAAGCATGACTACATCATTTTCGAACTAAATTTAGTGGACAGCTAGGCAACGCAAATAATTAATACCTTACAGACTTCTAAAGGTAAAAAGATACAGTCAAAACGGCTACCAGTCCACGGATCCACGAGGATACAATGAAATCCAGTACAATATTAAAATCAAAACGTGGACACCCAGAGTCAGACCAGCCTTATTCCGCGGAATGAAGAGACACACAAAGAAAAAGCTCATCCTAATAAAGGCGATCTGGAACCCCTTTCTTCCAGCCTGGAATTTGAAAATGTGCATACATCCCCACTACCTCCAGAACAAAAGGACAAAATTCATGACAATGCAGGCCAGCAGGCAACTGCTAGTCCAGCAGCCCCTCGTAACCATGATCCTTCCTCTGCCAGTAACCGTCTACGGAAGGGTTCTAATTCAATGGGCCCGTCATCCAAACTTTCTAAATCCTTACCGAAAAGAAAGGCAGCCGAGAAAAGCGAACTGTTGACCAAACAAATCCTGAAGATGTTACAATTTATGATGTTAAAATTTTAAACAATACTGAATCATGATTAATATAAACGTATCAAATGATTACATTTTAGCTCAATCTCTCACCAAGGCGACATAATAACCAACTTTAACCAATTTCAGCCTTTAATAGTAACTGTTTCATTACACACGTAGCGACTTCAAGTCATGGTTGCATTTTGTAGTCTTGTTTGGGGCAGTAAGTTGCCTGGTTTGCTTTTTGAGGCTAAAGGATTGTCAGATGCATTATATATTTCGTCTTTTCTGGCCCACTATTGCATATTGGGCTCGGCCTGTCATCTTAATCTGGCAGCAAGAGTCTCCAAAGTTGTCAAATATTTCCTATTTTAATCTGAAATTTAGCTAGCGATAAAGCGCACGGGACAAACAGCCGATAGTCAGGCAGGCACACAAATGCCGGAAGACTCCTTCCGAGCCAATACAAATGTATCGATGAACACCAACATTTTTATCTACAGAGTAAGGATTTTAAAGACATAATACTGTTGTAATTGACAACGATTGAACTTGAACAAATGACTTTAGCTGTATAAATTTAGCACTAGTTTTATTTCATAGCTGAACTTGTTTAATTTAGAATGTTCTAGCCGAATCTGCACTCACTATCACGTTATGCACCACTCGTTTGATTTTGAAAATTTTATAAAATTTAACATAACATTTATAGCTCTGGTGAAAAAAATGTTTTTCAGAAAAGGAGCTCCGTTTGTGGTTCTAGCCGATTTATCATTGAACTGTGGGCAATACGAAAAGCTGAATAATCATACTTTTGTAACTGCATACGAAGTTTAATGTTATAGATAACAGATAACATGGAGCATGGGTTTAGACGAAACAGAGGAAACATAATGTTGTTCGCTTTAACTAACAAGTTTCAGCACATCATGTGAAAAACCGAACGGGAGGGGGCCTTCAAGCCTCTACCTTGAAACTGGAGCTCGTACTCCCAACGGTTTTCAACTGGCATCCAAATTGTTTCAATGCGTCCTGTATATATTTGGAAAACGTGCATTTTTAAGCCGGAGGTTAACAGTTGTCCTCCAAACCTTTATGCTCAGCTCATGAGCTAGAATTTGAATAAACGATTCAGTGATAAAAGTTAAGGTATTTGCTTCAAAAATATGTCTGGGCTGTACACTATTTAAACCGATAAAATCCTAAAGCTGTAAACAGTCTCTATTGCACGTTACTATCCTGACTTTATTTCAACCTACAGGTAAATTTGCCTGGTTAATCTAGTACCGTTTGCGTGGTAGTGTTTTGGCTCTAATTTAGCTTAACGCAATGGCCAACAATATGCCGGTTAAAAACAATGCTTAAACGGCTTAAAGTTTAAGTCGCTGAGAGTTTAAGTAGACCTGTATTTGTGAAACGCCACTTTACTTAAAGATTAAGTAGCTGGCTTTTTGTGAAAGGGGGTCTACTTAAACGACTTAAGTTAAGTCGTTTAAGTAGTTTAAGCCGTTTAAGTAGAAATCGGTTTCACAAAAACCACTTCGTTTAAGTTAAGCCGTTTAAGTACTTTTTGTGAATCGACCCCTAGGTATAAGTTAATTTTGGTTAGGTAGTTAAGTTTCAAGGGAGGTCCCCCCTGGACCTCTCGAAGGGGTCTTTATGTATGTTTTGCTGCGTGATAAAGACCCCTTCTATTGGCCGCTAAGAGGCCTTGAAGTGGCCGCCAAGAGGCCACAACGAGAGAAGAAGGAATTTTTGTTCCTCCTAGGATTTATGGGTTCATACCCCGTCCTTGCAAATACAGAAGCAAAGGCGGAGGTAAAAGTTGGGAACTTTAATAAAAAAAATAATTAAAAGTTCCCCCCCTCCCAAAATTAAGGCTAAAATGGTAGCCCTCAAAACTTACCTTACCAATTAGCAAACTCTTGCTAATTGGTCCAAAATCCCGAATTTCGACTTCTTCTTAAATTTTTCGTCCTTTCTGTTTCCAATTTCCTTTGGCCTCTTTATTGGGCCTAAGTTGTTTTCGTCTCTAGAAACCCAACTTCGAGACGTTTGCTTTTCGCATTTGTGGCCATTAGTATTAAGGGCCGTAAAAATCCCCCAAATCTCGCCACTTGAAGTGTGGCCCGAAAATATTTATTTTGGAGATTTATGGCACAGAAGCCATAAATCCAGACTCTTTGGCGGTCCGCGCACGTGGACAGGTCACGACTCGGTAGTCCAATCATAGGTGATTGCAATGATCGCACCACATGAGCAGCCAATCAGCTGCAAGGGCGCGAAACACCGCCCCAGAACAGGGTCTCGACTGGAAATTAGAATTTCCAGTCAGTGTCAGTTGAGACTTTAGACAGAGCGGTTGCTCTCCCCCATTTTCGTCCGGTTGTTTGCCAGGGGAAATGCCGTCTTGAGCAGCTATACGGAGGCCTTGGCATTGGCATTTCCCCAAACCCCCCTTTCCCCTCTTAGGACGCATTTTCTCTTTCAGGTTGAGTTTGCACCGAACTCCTAGGCTTCAACAACCCCCCCTGTGGACCCTTATGCCCTCGAGGCGGTCCACAGAGGCAATTTTGCTGCCAATCCTGGGAACGCTTATACCCTCGTGGCGGTCCCCAGGACCCGATTTCTGACCCTACCAGGGCCTTAGGGCCCCGATGACAATCGCGCACACATTTGATAGCTGGGCCTAGTCCCCCCAGTTTTAGCTGATTTTGTCATTTTTGCACATGTGGAGGGTGTGGGCCTTTCGCCCCACCCTCTGGGGTTATGCTGGGTGTGGGTTTTAGCTTGGCTTGCGGGTTCCAAGCCCTCGCAAGCCAACCCTAATCTCTTTTCCGATTTTAGTTTAAAATCCAACAAATTTTGTCTCCATTCTAAAAAACAATTTTTCTTCAAAATCACCACTGTTTGGTGATCTAAAACTTGCCAATTTTGGTCCCCTGTTTAGGTCTTTAAAAGCCCATTTTCGCGGTTTTTGCTCATCTCTAATCCAAGTATCAAAATAACCCAAAACCCCCAAAATACGTAAAATATCTGGGGCAAACTAGGTATTGAGGGGAGGACCCTTCCTGTTCCCCCCAAGCCCGGGAAGTTGAATAACTTCCCGGAAACGCCACACGAAAGATCGCCCCGTTTCCCCACAGCCGGCGGCCTGGTCCGCCGGCCTTAATTCTCGCCGTGCCAACTAAAACTACTCACTGTTTTGTGACTGTGCTCTCTTTAATTCTGCCGGATAAAAGAGTAGGATGATTCCTAAAACCGTTCCAAAAACGAATTCCTCATCTATACTTTCAACCAATTAATTATTAAGCCTTTGAAAGGGGTTAACCGGCTCCCCTTTAATTTACACAGTGTTGTAGTTTTGTAGTTTTGATAATAATTGCAACGGCAATTATTATCCGACTTTTGGCTTCCAAAGCTCTCCCTAAAACTTGCACACGCAGAATTTACGCAACACACGAGCAATCATCGGGAAATGACCATAACTCGGGCCATTTCCGAATCCAAGCGAGCGTAGTTAGGTATTAATTAGATTAATTAGCCTAGGTAGTAATTAGCATGGGAAGTAGCCCCATTTAGGCGTTAAGTTATTTTAATTATTAACTTCCGGGTTCCTCATGTAAATACCTCCAGCTGAGGTCTTGAGGCCCCGTGATTAACTTTAATTAATGTTTTGTGATTTGCATGCATGATGGGCACTTCATGTAAACTCCTCCCAGTTGGAGGTCTTGTCGCATGTCCGGACTGAATGAAAGAATGATAATAATTGTATGCGTGGGGCTGCTCATGTAAATACCTCCAGTTGAGGTCTTGAGACCAGTCCAGTAAATTATAATTAAAGAAGCTTAATTAGTAGTTAGGTAGGTAGTTAATAGTTAATAATGATTAGATTAGGCACGTGTCCGGGCCGGAAAAGAGCCCATGTTCGAATCCTGTATAGTTCATGGCCAATAACTGTTTTGTAGTCTAGTCCGGATAATTGTCTAGTAGTTCAGAATTAGTAATTGTCTAGGATTGCTGTCAATCTGTAGTTCTGGGATCCCAGAGGCCTGCGTAGGTTATCTTTCTTAAGATGTGGAGCCTCTGCAAGAAATGGGTCCAACTTGTGATAAGTAGATAGGTTAGTTAGTTTAGGTTCAAATTTAGGTAAGCTCATTTGCATATTCTGCCCTAGGGCTAATATTAGGTTTAATATCATGCAGAGTGACCAGGTTTGTAGTGTATAGTGCTCTAATAGTAGCAGACAGTTACCAGGTGTAGTTTAGTGCTGTGTATCCGTAGATTAGGGGGTAACAGTTCGTAGTTCAGTATCTAGTTTTGGTTATAACCAGTATTGAGCCCTAGGTGTTAGAATTGTCAGTGTATGAGTTTTCAGATAAACTTAGCTAGTTTTAAGTCAGCTTTAATTTCCTAATAGTTGATACTAGTCCGTTAGGCAGTGTTGAGTAGTGCAGTCCATGTTCTATGTCCAGTCCTTAGTCCAGTCCGGCCTCATTTGCATATTTGGCCGGAAACACCAGAACGGCCAAGAAAACGTTCAATCTTGTTCAAATGCACACTAAAATCACCAAATCATCTGAACTTCGTCTGAAAGCAAAGAACAGTTAATAACACACACACAAAGCACGTTTTGGGTGTCAAAACCCACACTTGGAAGCCAATTGGTCCGAATAATAGTTGCTGGGGTTTTATCCCCCACCACCGCTGTTTCTAATGGGTTTTAACCCATTTGATTCAGGTTGCCGACGTCCTGTCCACGCCTAATCAGTCAGTGTCGAGAGAAGCTGGTAGCCTCCTGTTCAGAGTCAGTAGTCATTGTCAGTCCTGTAGCCAGTGTCCTGTCAGTCAGTTTTGTGTTGTGGATCCAGAAGTAGATCCGGTCTCAGTATCTAGTCGCCTGTGTTCAGTTGATCCTGTATCTCAGATCTCAGAGAGGTAGCTAACCTGATATACTTTGGCAAGGGTAGTGTGGCGTCAAGCAGAGACAGTCGGCCGATCAAGAATCATTTCGGGAAACTAACCCTTAATCTTGTGCAACCATTTCACGTTGATAACCTATTGTTCAAAAATGTTAAGTGGAATTCAGTCTGTCATTGTGATCGTGTTCCCTAACGAAGTCTTTGCCTAAACCAAAGTGACTATTATTCTCTGCTTTAACTTACATTATTATATTAGTTGTTCAGCCGTCCGACCTTTTCGTATCTCGCCCGACACTCTTCACCCCGTAACTGTAATTATCCCTTTCAGGAACGGATCTCTCGCCTCTCTAAATTCAGTTGCCTGGGTAGCCGTTACACGGAGGTCCCAGAACTAATCCAAAGCTGCCTCCTTTTGTGAGACTGTTTTAATTTACGTTAATCGTGTGGTAATTTGGTGTTAAGCCCCAATCTATTGTTAGAGGGATAGAGTAAGCTAAAGAGGCTAGGAAGAAAAGCCTAAGAGTTGAGTTAGCAGCGAGCGTTGAGCTAGTCAAGCACATAGGGTACCTATCCGACCCCATAGCATAATAGAGTTGAACATCAGGAAAAGTCCTGGAGACAGTGTGTACCCTAACCCAAACTCAAAACCAAACCGGTCAAATCTAAAAGGGCAATTCTGGCAGATCCTTGTAATCTCTGTTCGTTGTACCTTGCATTGAACACCGTATCTGCTGGAATCCATAATTACAGTCTGTACTTTAGTGTCAATAAATTGTGTGACTTTTAGACTCGCCTTCAGCCTACTTTTCAGATCAACGTCCCTTGTCTTATCCGTGCTTGAGGATAAGACTATCACATCAGGAAAGAGTCGATATAGAGACTATAAACCCCCTGGTTACCCCTCACCTCAAACGAACGCACACCGTAAGACCCCACCTTCGGTCAGCCATTAAGCACGGTCTGTCAGAACACCACTACAGCCTGTGCTTCAATCTAAGTGGAGATCTACACATCCCCACGCGCTGACCAGTGTTCTAGAGTGCCGATCAGATCTACAGGACGAAGGAGCCTAGCCTAAGCCTAACCAACTACAACAAATCTCACGACCCAAATCAGTTTACTTTCAGAATCAGTCAAGAATCGTCTCGGATCTCAGCCACTCTATTACACATGTACCTGCAGCTGATAACAGAAAGCTTGCCAGCTGTCACACTCTTATCTATTATGTACTCTTGTTAATACCGAGATCAAGAACTCCGTACTTCCTAATATTAACACTGTAATATTCTCAAAACATTTAAGGTGCTGCTTCTGCAATTTTTGAAAATCGGTTTTATAGTAATAACGTTAGCTAGTCTTAAGCATACAAGCGCAGTTAAGACATTTGCTGGTTCGGGTCATTTGCTAAGTCGTTCTTTATAAAACAGCCAAGGTTGGATGCAAGTTGTCAAAATGGGGTCAATTAGCTGTTTTCTCCGATTTTACTGACAGGAACTGCATGAGAGAGATCAGAACCCAAATCCGGAATGCATCTGCGATAAAACGGATGGAATGAGCTTAAAGGACTTATTAATGTGCACCAGAAACCGATTACCAACAAAAGGCTGTTCGACTGAGCATTTGTGCTCTCATATCTAATTTGTATATTTTTCCAAATACATCTGTTCAATATGTCTTTTCGATTCCTTCCAAGGGGGGGGGGAGTGAAAACAGAAGAATTTATTCTTGTTCCCCTTTCGATTTTAAAATTTAATGTTTCTTGAAAAGTTGCTCCTTTTCCCTAGAACAGCAACTCCAGAATTTTAATTTTCACTATTGCTTTGACAGTCATGCTCAAGCATACAGCCCCCCACGGCTAAAAAAGAAGCTGATATACAGTTAGTGTTGTTTCAGTAGCCGATTTTAGTTTCAGTTTCAGTTTCAGTCGGTGGTCCGACCGAAGTAATTTCAGTTTCAGTTTCAGTCGGCGGACCAAAATAGTTTCAGTTTCAGTTTAAGTTTCAGTCGGCAACGTAAAATAATTTCAGTTTCAGTTTTAGTTTCAGTCGGAGTTTCAGTTTCAGTTTCAGTTCACTTTAAAAAGTTTCCAGCCCTCTGAGTTGACATAAAGCACAATTTGATATTTATTCAGCCTCCCCAGCAGCAATACTAATAGAATCGATTATCGAAGCTCAAAATCTTCAAAATGTATAGTTTTAAGGAACGACTGAAACTAGTTTCAGTCCGAGTTTCAGTTTTTCACCCAAATTGGTTTCAGTTTCAGTTTCAGTCGGCAGCCTAAAAAAGTTTCAGTTTCAGTTTCAGTTTCAGGTCTCTTCTCAAAATAGTTTCAGTTTCAGTTTCAGTTTCAGTGACTGAAACCTGTACAAACTGAAACCTACTTTCAGTTTCAGTGTACACATATACAGTGCTAAACATGCAGAAAGGTGCCGATTAGAGATTTGAGCTAACAGTATATACCATTTATTTTCCGAAGCATTATTTCCGCCTCGCGGAATAAAAATGGTGTCGTCCCCTGGTAGGTATGTCTTTCCGATTAAGTTAAATCTTAAATGTAACCTAATCAATCCAACCGGTTCTTCTTCCGTATATATACGCAAACCTGTCTAAAATTCGCAAAACTTAACCGATTGAGCAAATATTTGGTATTAAATTAAATATTTTTGATCTATCTGTGATAAAAATTTAAAACATTTTAATTTTTAAATTTCAGAGGGCCAGGGGAACCAAAAATTTTTGTCTCCGATTTACAGTGGTTTTTAGAGTCTCTGAACACGCATCTGAAAACCATTTTTCGATCCAGCTTTTCCTTTTATCTAGAAATAAGCCCAAAAGCTAAGCTTATAGCTTTAGCTTATACTGAGCTGCCGAAAACCTGGATCGATAAATGGTTTTCAGATTCGTGTTCAGCTACCTTGCAAACCCCTCAATACAACTTTTCAGCGAAATCGGAGACAAACCCTTTTTGGTTCCCTTTGCTTCCCCCTTAAAAACTTAAAATTTAAATTCTTTGAAATTGTAAATTTTTATCACAGATCGATCCGAAATGTGTTAAAATGCACCCATTCCAAATTTGAGCTCAATCGGCTAACTTTTGCGAATTTTAGATACAGGTGTTTGCGGAAAAATCACCATCCAATATATAGCAACCATCCAGACAACTTGCTGAACCTCCTGTAGCGCAGTTTCTTACTACGCTACAAGTGAAGGATCATCTCAAGTCCAGAGCTTGAACAAAAAATAAGCTCTAGCACCCTATTTCGAAAATCCCTCCTGGGAAATTTACCGAGATTGTCAAGGGGTGGCCGCCTGTCTGGTGGAGCTACCACAGTACCTCAATTACGGTGTACGTAATGGACGTACTGATAACCTTGTACAACACCTCGGGTAATTGCTATGGCAATTATTCAGTATCAGCATCCCCTTCCCTCAAAAATGCATACGTTCTAGGCTGGCACTACCCCTAACCGGAGCACCCACTGGGGTGAGGAGGCTGCAATAAAACTTGCTTACTTATTTAAGATACTCAATTTGATTCAGCCAACTGAACATATCTTATCAATCACAGTTCTAACCAGTCAAGCCATAGCCAGCCAGTTAGTATGCAAAACATCTAAATCTATTCAGCAATCAACATGTTTTCAAAGTATAATCAGTTCAACACAACGCAAATGCCGCTTAGCCTCATAGCAGGTTTGCAACGAGTTTGTCCGATTGGCCTACTTGTCGGCACAGATACACAGCATGGGTGTGGTGAAACACAGCATGGGCATATGCCAAATTACAGCATCATAGCTTGCACCAAAATTAAAATTTTCTTTTGTTATCCAAAAATTAGTATATTGTTGGCAAAAACTTCAGTTTTGAAGATCAATTTCCTTAGATGCAAATCAGACACAGCCATCTAGTATATATGTTTTGCAGATGGCGGACACATTTCCAAATCATGATGCCAAATGGCAACCTTGAAGCTAAGGCCTAGCAGAAATTTGTTATCAAAGATGTTGGTAGTTATGAAAAGTGGAAGGGAGTCGGGCACATCAAAGTGACTGCTGCGCGCGGCGGGAGGACAGCTAAGATCTCAATATCCGATATTATTTGACCACACCCATGCTCTATATCTGTGCCAAAACATAGGCCATCAGACAAAGTCGGGGCAAGTCGATTTTAACCCCCCCCCTTACAGGGATGATTCCTATTGGAGACATTAACTTTGAACCATTATTGCTTCAGTCATTAGTTTGGAGTTAACAAACTATATTTATATCAAAATGCAGCTTAACATTGTCTTTTTATCCATATTCCCCGCTTCAGTTGGATGTGGTGTCAGTAGTGTCAGCCCCCCCCCCCAATAATTTAAAGCTTTGGCTGCAGGGATCCCCCAGGCGCGTAGCTAAGGAGTGGGGCAGTGGGGCATGCCCCCCGAAATCAGATACAAAAGAAAACTTTTAAAGCCTATTTGCGGGGAAGAACCAAATTTTTCCAAAAGAGCTTGCGCTTGCGGCGCTCACTTTGCATAAATCTACCTCCAAAATACTGAACTGTGCACGAATCTGGCGCTAAACATAGTTTGTTAAATATGTTGAGTCAGCTAAAATTTCGACACATTTTCGGCTTGTCCCCCCCCCCGAAATTTTTTCCTGGGTACACCAGTGATTATGGATGAGTGAATAGCTGACATCGAATAATTGTCTTTGCATTTTGCAATTACGCGATGCGTTTACCAAGGCTGGAAATACGTCCATCACCGGCTGTGTGTTGAACGCACTTCGACAGTTCCACCTGGGGCCAGTGTTATCAACGTCTAAACCCGGGTTATCTCGCAAACCCGGATTAACCTGGCTATCTTTAACACATGAAGTTAACCCAGGTTAGCGACTAAACCCGGGTTTGGGCGTTGATAACATCGACCCCAGGAGGCAGCCGCCCCTTGACTCTAGGACGATTTGTTGACAAGGGTGGAAGGGGTTGCTATTTTCCGGCGCCGGCTGGTACCATACGTGTACGCTAAAATACAAAAAGCGGGTCCGGCGGACCATAGGTAGCAAGTCACTGTCCCGCATTGTCACAAATATATAACAATACAGAACATGGTTGATGTTCAGAAATTTGACTTTTTGCTTGAAATCGAGCTTGAAAGGTAAACTCATTTCTTCAACGTGTCCAGTTCCTGTAGACCATACGTCGCATCACTATGTGAATAAGAAGAAGACTTCACATCAGTTGGCCAGATTACTATGCCTTCGTCAATAAATAAAAGTGTGAGTCAGGAAGCGACTCGAGTGAGCAAAGTGAGAGCTTTCAAAATATCGGTCATCTTTAATGATTTTACATTTTTTATACACACAAGGAGGCTTCAACAGACTGACAAAAGATGAAAGGCTACAGCACATTTTAATACACACTACTACTATTTAGGATTGAGACCAAATTAGTAGGTATCTATTCACTCTTGAACGCTGAAATATTTGAAGCTAATTGTAAAGAATTATCTGATTCTCAAGCTGAGCATTCTAATCTTGGCAAGTTGTTGATGTTGAACTGATACTCAAGTCCAAGTGCGTTGTTGTCTGGCAAATCGCCGATCACTCCCTGATTTGGACCACACACAGACACAACTACACAAGCACCAATTACATCATTTGAAGACTATTGAGCTCCTGATCAGAGGACCAAACTACAGACGATTTCGGAAGGGGAGACCATAAGGTAAAAGGTAAGGTAAAGGACCCCCGGAGTAACTCCTATCCTCATGCGAGAATATACAGGGCGTCGGTGCTCATCCCCGATTACAAGCCACTTGAGCCAGGAGTGCTACCTCTGACGATAGCTGCAACTGTGGAGGAGGGGCCAGCCCTCAGGGCAGATGCCTGCACAGTCTCCTGTTACCTTCCCATTGTCGGGTATGAAACCCTGGTGCTAGAATCACGAACTGACAGACCGTTGAATTGCAAGTTCTCGTCGAAGGTGTGCGATGTCCGATAGCAAATAAAGATAAATTGTGTGAAATGTCAAACTAGGCTAGCATTAGGGCTCGCTCAGTAAAATAAAAAGATTTTATGCAAATGCGTATATTTATTAGAGGTATCACATAAAAACAGCAACCATCTCAAACTCAAACATCATTCACAAAATAGGACCAATTCTAACGCGCACGTAAAAATGGCAGAAATAAACCTATTGCGAAACCGACCTACCCGATTCGCAGAACAAACCCCACTCCTCACACTCCGCCATCTTGAATTAGTTCAATCCTATGAGTCATAACAAGCCATGAAAATAGGCAACGATAATTTTATCTTAATCATTCATGAAATATTGCTTTTTAGCACAGAGTCAACTGCCAATATTTCCTATACTCCACAAAATACCCCCTCTTGTCGCCGCCCGCCCCGGCGCGGCGTGTCCACCGAATTAGTAGAAGAGATTAGGAAAAGTGAGAAAGATAAAATTTTCGATTGCAATCTAAGTTAAAAATTAGGAGGTAAAACAATGGGTTAAAGAAGAAAGGCTACAGCTAAAAACGTCGGCACACACCGCGTATCCGGGTAGACTTTTAGTGCCACCGGCACAACTACTTTTAGGGCCCACAAACGATAAACTAATCGGCTACCCCCGATCAATACACAAAAACTAGACTGTACGTACTACGCAACAACCTACAACTACACAATGAGTAAACACAAAAAGACGAACACGACCACACCGGAAAGGGCAGCGACAACAGGAGGTACACTGACTACCAACCAGAGGCCCCTCCCGACTAGTTATACTGAACAGGACATACTCCTCCGTAACAATTACAAAAACTACATATAATTTAATAGAAAAACAACATAAAACAGTTATAGCAGACAGATACTGGGGCAAACCAGTGTTCGTGGCCAATGCGGGGATGGGACAAGCGGCACAACTGCGTAGAATCACTACTAGTCGGTGAGGCTATTACTCCGAGACATGAACCAATCACACTGGGATTAACAATGTCAAAAACCAGCAGTCCAAGATACGATAGAATCTGGGGCCCGGAAGATCAGGGCCAGTACAAACAGATTTCTGTCGCATTCCCGCCAAGGTAACAAGTCCCAGAATCAGTGCCAGCCAAGTCAGTCGGGCCGGAGCGTCAACGAAACCAGTAGAGGGCAAGCATGGCAAATCAGTGCCCAACAAGCACCTCAACAGGCTGCTATGCCAGCCACAGAGCCCGCAGAAAGGATAGTCAACATAAATACTGGCAAGAAAAAGGCGAACCCACATATGGAAAAGTCCCAAAGGCGCCCAACAGCACCAAAACAAGTGCAACGGAACAAAGGGCCACTAAAGTTGGGTCGCCGAACAGTCAATGGAGTTACCAAATATTTTTGCCAGGGCGCGGCAAAGACAAGAAAGTCACCGGCTATTATCCCAAACAGGTCCAACGCATCAGCGCCAGGTGAGTAGACCAGACTGACACGCCAGCACACGATCATTCCAGCCGACGTGGCCAGCCAACGCAGGATCGGGGAGCATGGCCACGGCACAGAGCAAGGGAGGCCAGGGGGGAAGCAAACAGAAGCAGACGGAAATACAGATCTAAAACACACAAGAAAAGGATAAGTAGCAAGCAACAAGTTAGAACAAATATAAAAATTCAGACTCAAAAAACAAAACAAAATAGTCACCGCACACAGTTCTGACTGTACTATGCCATGACAACACAGGGCACGAATAATAGCACTAAACCAAGCAGACTTTATTAAAACTTTTAGACATAGCACAAAAATGTATTGGGAACCCCAGAAAACAGGGCTGTCCAGACTCTCAGCCAGAAAACGGGCGAGAGCCGGACTGCCCGGCCACTGGGGCTCCGAGTTAAAAAGTAAACGAAAACGAAAACCTCAAAGTTAAAATGGCAAGATAAACCCAGTCAACCGTAAATTTTAGCCTAATGGAGAAGAACTACCGCGAGCGTTCAAAATTTATTCGTGGCTTTTTACAAAAGCTCAATCCAACTAAAACCACAAAAGGGACAAGGAAAACGTTATAATATCCGAAACAAGTCGCTACAGATTAATGGGAATTTTAAATCTCGAAAAGGAATTCTTCCAGGAATTCTTCAATTAGTGAGCTTTACAGTTCAAACATTGTCTCAAAATGTGCCGAATGCAATCTTTAAATATTACGAAAAAGTTTCAACTGCTAGATGCCATCTGTTCGATGAAATGGTAAAAATAAAAACTTTAACGTGAAAGTAACCATGGCTTTAGAACGACTTTCTAGTTGTAGTCTTGCAGCGACTACAAAGTAATCATGCTACAAAGTGCCTATATAGTTGCCAGCTTGAAATACTCATCGCTCGATTACTCGCCTAATTCTACTCCTGCCTACGCCCCGAATCCTGAATTCCTGAATTGTGGAGAAATAAAGGAAACATAAGCATCCAGAGCAGCTACCGCCGTTTTATGGAAAGAAGAAATTCTGCTGAGTCGAAGAAAGCTTTTTTTCCGGGGCAAAACGAAAAGTCCTATGAAAAAAACATCAAAGAATGAAGAAATATTTAAATCTTTATTCGATAAAAATTAGATGAAATCAGGGAAACACCCTGCCGGAAAACCCCAGCTCAAGCAACGCCTCTCTCATAATAGGTACAGTTGCGAAAGGCTAATGCCAACTTATGTAATTAGCCCAACAAATGTCTCAAAATTACAGTAATGTTTAATTATTTAGGGAAGAATTATAACCGCCAAATGACATAAAACAAAACAACCTAAATAATGATATCCATAATCCAAGACCAATGCTACCAACCAGTCCACTGAGCTGACCAAATGCTTCAAGTCCCACCATCTCCAAAACTTCCATGATGAGCACAGACAAACTAAACAAAAATGTGCAACACATTTAGGTGTGACATTGTGACCGTTACTATTGATAAGAATAACCAAATGCTCACAAAAATCCCAAGTGACGATACAACTTTGGTAAAACCATTGTAAAAAATTGTGATTGTGAATAAAAGATGTGCTGAGAATATTAAAAACAAATAGTGTTGAGATAAGTGAATACATAACAAAAATTTGACAGATGCACGCATATGTATTAAAATTTGTATGGCGGATAAAATTTACCCTCTCTTTAGCGCCTTCCCCCAGAAACAAAGTGCTAAGAAAAATTAACCCAAATAGGTGCAAGACACAAAGACTGAAGACATCTGAAGACACAAATCCGGAACAAGAGATTTGATTGATCGATTTGTCTGGCTGAGGGGGCATTGCGGGTTTAGGAGGTACCCTCACTTCGGCCAATGCAGAAGCTGGCTCAGGGACCTCCTCACCCTCAAGGTCCCCCACAGCAAGAGAAGGTCGCTCAGGGGTTGTCAGTCCCGGAGCAACCCCCTCTTTAACATTCTGTCCCGGAGCTTGTCGCACGGTAAAATTTTGGAAAGTCTTTACACCCTCTTTATTCGAGGAGGTGGGGGTGACGAGTTCGTCACCTCCCTTATTTGAAAGAAAAGTTTCGTGTTCACATGTTGGATCCGAGGCAAAATTAAACGTACGAGATAAATCAATTTTCCGGGGAGAGGTGCCCAGTCCTTCATCAGCCACAGAAACTAAATCTTGCACTTTCGAATGTGTAGGAACCCCCATAGCATCACAGCCATGGGTTGGAAGAAACTTGCTATCCCATGTTCATAATTTTCGATTGGGGGAATCATACCCATCGCGCTTGCCTTAAAAAGAAAACTCAAAGTGTTGTTCGGTGGACTTGCTAATAAAACGTTAAATTTTCGATCAAAGTTTGTTGTGGCTTCAACATAACCGACATGAAGCTGATTTACTAGTTGGCTAACCTGTAGTGCAGACGGAAGTAGACGGGAGGGTTGGGGTCCCTTAATTCCCTTATTGGATTCTCCCGAAATAAAAGCGGGTACTACCGGCTGCTGATGTGACGTGCGAACAAAACCCTCAGCAATTGAAGCATTACCCCCTTGAACATGAGGTACGGCTTGAGTACCTCCCAGCGGCAACGGTGCTAGAATAAGGGCTGGAGCCGGAACCGGAGTGGCGGCAGGCGTAGCCACCCCAGGTGCAGCCCCCACGACCTGATAGCCCGGAGCCGGTTGCCAAAATTGTGCCATAGGCTGTTGTACGTACGTATACACTGGAATAGGGGCACGCGGCTCCTGTTGCCCTGTATGAGCACAACAGCTATGAGTCGGTTGGGCGAAGGACGGAGGGGTAGAAGACCTTTCTACACCAGCCACCAGTTCCCTTTTACCCCCTTGATTTTTCCAAAAGGGCGGGGCTAGATGTGGGTTTTTGTCCCAACAGCGATCCTGGTCATGACCCCGCCTCCCGCAAAACTGGCATTTGGGTCTAGGAGGTCCCTCCGGTTTCGCTAAACTTCCTAGCTTCTTTTCAGAGTATTCTTTCAAAGCTTGCAATTCTTTAGAAAAATACATTTTAGTAGTATTTACCCCCTCTTTAGACTCGACTTGATAAATAGGGGCTACTGCATCTATGACCTCGTCGGGTTGACATGTGGCCAATCTCGAGTCTAATTTGTCGATGACCCGACGTAGCTCTTCCATGGTGGGTTCACCTTGCGAAAAAATAGCAGCCAAAGTCATGGCATAGACGGATTCACCCCCACAAAGACCTGCTGTGCACAGTGCTTGTCCCTCTCCTCCGGGGTCGGCCAATTGTCCAGGGCCATAGCCTGTAGTTCCGAAATAAACTGACGTACCGTTTCCCCAGACTTCTGTTTCCGGTTCACAAACATCATGTACCGCTCTTGAATTGTCATCTGTGGCTTCGGAAAGAGGGAACGTAAGGACTCCGTGATCTTCTCAAAAGAATCTGTAATATTCGGACCAACCTTCGAAGCATAAAATTGAGCTTTACCTCCCAGCTTGTTATACAAGAGCCTGGCCCGGGGGGGGGGGGGAAGGGGGGGGAGGGGGGGGGGGGGGGAGGGAGGGGGGGGGAGGGGAGGGGATACGAGATTGGATTCGGCCACAGATGAGGCAGGAACAGCTACGGCCGTGTTGGAAAACACTAACAGGAGCGTTCACCGCCCCATTCTGGACACATCCAGCCTCCGTAGAACACGAAGGAGCCAGCACTGCACACGGAGGAGCAGTTGTCAATCGTCCCGAGACAACGGATAGGTCCTCTAAAATCTGCATCGGAGTTTGAGCTGCCACAGGCACCATATAATATTGATAACCACCGGCATGTGGAGTACCCCCGACCATTTGCTGCAGTGGAGGGGCTGCATTTTGAGGCACCTGCGCAGCAGCCAGTTGAGCGGGAATCGGGGTACGAATTTTCCGATATGTGCCCTGTGGATATTGTTCACAGAGCGGTACCCACTCAAAGCCCTCTTCTTCTTCGTCCCCTGAATTTGCGCCGTTTGAGATGGAGTGACATTCTGGGTCCCCAAATCTTGAGCACCCCCCAAAATTTGAGAATTCAAAGCATTTCGCACAGGTTGTGAAGGGGTCAAGGTCCGCTCCGGGCAACTTGCACCGCATTTGAGACCCGAGTCGGGGAGGTCTGACTGCCCAATAACTGAATCAGGCTCACCCACAGGGCTTCTTCTACCTCTTTCTCGAGGGGTCCCCCCACCTGTTCATTACGATTTAGAACCTTTGGGGCCGTAATTTGTTGCTGGCAATATATATCCGACAACCGCTGGGGGGCTAACCCGCTCTTTTTACACAAACGCTCTAGAAAATTCTGCATCAAAATGTACAGGTCGCCCTCCCTTTTTTCACCTGCCATTTCTAAATAAGGGTCGATATCAATCACTTTTGACAAAGGGGAATTCCGCCAGGGGATGCTTTCACCATCTTGAT